>JANHGB010012977.1:0-22168 GCA_026283785.1 Coracopsis vasa
GAAGCATGGGGTGTTTATAAAGCAGGAGGCGAGTTCTGCCATAAACCCCCCAGCAGCGGGGTTCTTGGTGGGTGCGTAGCTTTGAGGCCAGCTCCCAGCAATACAGATGAATGTTTAGCGACTATCTCCATTTAAAACAACTATATCTTGTTTACTTGGCTGTCTTTCACGTTATGTATCTTTCCGTGGTATTTCTTCCATGCAGTTTTACTTACAACGTAATTCTTATACTTTAAAATATACCAAGCAGGGTTTACTTAATTGGTATCCTAGCACAGCGTGGTGTTGCCATGTACTTTTTAAAAGCCCTGTTTGCTTTTGGATCACAAAGTTTTTATATAGATGTATTTTATCATTTTAATAAACACAATAAAATGTTGTTCTGCAGTCACTGCATGTCCTAGAGCACAGTCCTCATTTTTACATTTTGCAGCACCAGTGGGTGTTTCTAGATGATCTACATTTGTATTGTTATTTTCCTGCCAGAGGATCACAAATCATTTTATAGACTTCACTTAATGTATAGCCACTTAATGAGTGGGATGTGGCTGCACAGAAACTTCAGGTTATGGGAAGCTTAACATGAGTTCATGTAACCCTTTCTTTTTTGTTGGGAATGCTTTATTTTTAAATACATACATTTAATGTCCTATCATGTTTCTGCATTTTAATAATTAAACATCCTAGACTAAAATCTCTCAATTTTTTGAGAAAATGCTGGCATGCATCCTCTTCAAAACTGCAAAGTCCTCTGCCAACTTCATAAGCACCTAGCCCATGTAGTGCCAGGTTTTAGGAGCCCTTAGTCTTTGTCTGAACTCAGCAACAGAACACGTTTCTGTTTGTGAAATCACACTAAAAGATACAGCTTTTGTTTTGCTTAAAAGAAGGTACCGGAAAATACGACATATAAATTGGTGTTATCTTGCCATTTTAATACTCTGACACAAATTGAAAGTCCTGAGCTTGCTTGAGACTTAGTGGTGGTGTGCAAATGGCAGAAAGTAGAGTCAGATTCTTCTACAGGGGGCTAGTACAGCAGACAGGAAGAATTTATTGAAAGTGCTAAAATAGTATTTGGAATGCTATAAGGCTGAAAATGTAGCTTTATAACATATATCACTGCTTGCAGCTAATAAAAGTTGAGTAGGTTATTTTATAACACCTGAACAGTATTTTTAGTCATAAAATCTCATCTCAAAGTGATCTTTAAATTCAAAGTGAAACAGTTTCATGAGCTGACCCAGCCACTGGTACTTAATTAGCTTCTGGATGATTATTCTTTTGTAATGTTCATGATTAAAGTCATGCTGTTTGCATGCTCTGATTCTGCAGAAATAGCCATCAGGTGGTGAGCAAAGGGCAGATAATATTTGCTCAGAGTGGAAAATCTTTCACCCTTCTCAGAAAATGCTCCGAGTCATAGCAGCTTCATCTTCACAGTTCTGAAAACATCCGAAATTGTGTCTTCCTGTGTGGTTTGACATCTTCAACCTCATTTTTCTTCTATACGGCATAGTCGATGTGTTACTGGACGTGTCGGAGCAGATTGGACCTGTGTGAGGCCCACAGCACGCAGCAGCACTTTGAAAGAGGAGAGTTTCATGTCTCAGTTTCTCTCTTCTCCAAAACCATTAGAAGATTCAGCTCTGGAGGCCCTCAACAACATGTATCACAGGCACTGTCTGGAGTCTGCAATTTGACTAAATAGTCCTTCTTTCAAACAAAAGCTACCATGGAAATTCTGTTGTTTAAAAGCTTAATCACTTATGTGGAAAAATCCATGTAATGTTGGGCAAATTACAAAAGGAAGTAAAATATGGGTTTGAATTGTGAAGACATTTCTATGGCCAAGCAGCAGCACATTACCATAATTTGATCTGCAGTAGGGTTTGGGGGTTTTTTTGCCTTACAAAAATATATCCATCTTCTGAATGTTTTGCCTGGGCTTTTCACTGCTGTGCTGGAAAGAAAGGGAAAAAAGGAGTGATAAGCATATCTCAACTCAGATAAGGGCAATTATTTATCCCTCAGGCCAGGGCCAGGGCAAAGGCTAAAGCTCAGAAGAGCAAGTTACCCTGCAGTTACACAAACACAGAGCAGAGGATTTGGTGCTCTCTCTTCCACAGATAAGCACAGTTTCTCCATTGTCTGATATTTTGGACAGATTTTTGCAAGTGTGTAGAGTAAAAATAAATCACATTTAAATGAGAAAGGACACATTTGTATTTGTTTTGTCCAGATGTAAGTAACAAACTATGTGTGGTACTAGAGAATGAGAAGACAAACATTTACAGACCTCCTCTCAAATTCTAATGTGGAATTCAAACTGGAATGGGACAAACACATAATGAGGTATAGATGCACTAACACTTTTTCACCATATAAGTGGTTTTTGTTTTCCTTCCCATATTCACTCTTTCATAAGCCCAGCACAGAGAACCTCATGAAAATCAAAAAATGGCAAGGCCATTTTTCCTTCAAGCTCTGAAAAATGTGCAGTAATAAGATCCCCTATTAGAAGCTGGTGATGTTTGAAGTCATATATTTAAACTTGCTGTAGGGAAGGCGTTTCAGGTTAAAAGAAAGAAAGAGGGACCTGGCCTTGGAAGATTTTGTGCTCTGCAGTCATCTGCTCTGATGCTAATTTTCTTTTGAGTTATTATCATTGATGCACTTTTCATTCTACCTGGGCCCAGATGAGAGATGCAGTGTGTAAAAAGGGTGGAAGAAAAGGAATGCAAAAACCTTGTGTTTTACATAAGATGGCAGCTCTGACCTGCTGAATCTTTCTCCAGTGATGTTAGGCATTTGAGGATGTCTGCACTGTATGGCACAAACATTAAAAGGATCAGGAGATAGCCTCCTAAATTGCTTTTTGCTGGCCCAAACCTGTGTTACAGTGTTCTGTTCACCAGGTGCAAAAAACTTAACCTATTTTCATTTTGCTGATGGTAAAAGTGTTGGAGTAGGAAACAAAGTCTATTTCTTCTTTTTATGATGCATGATAGTTTGTATCTCTACCCTTTTCAGTGTATATTTTGCTCCCGTTGTGTGTTTAATTAAAATAAAGTAAGAGTTCTTTTTGTAAACTTTTCATAAACGGATTGCCCCAATTTCCCATGTAGGTGATTGGCCATCCCAAGTACCAAGAATCCAAAAGAATTGCAATCTTCTTAAGCATGCCAGATGAAATCCAGACAGAAGAAATCATTAAGGACATTTTTAAGCAAGGCAAGGAGTGTTTCATCCCACGTTACAAGCCTCACAGCAATCACATGGACATGCTGAAGTTATCATCAGCTGAAGACATTTCATCACTTACTTTGACATCCTGGAATATTCTTCAGCCTAGTGATGATGACAATGCAAGAGAGGAAGCTCTTGTTGGTGGTGAGTGGTTTCTTCCTTATTGTGGGGTTGTTGAGCAGGAGTAGTCTGGAGGCCAGTAGTAAATAATCTCATACAGTGAAATGAGATGCTGCACTTTGGTTCTATATGTTGTAGAGGTGCTTAAGTCAATGTAAGCAGATGCTTGTTTCTCTTGCCCGTTTTTCTCTATCCTGTGCCACCCCTGTGATATGTCAGCAGGACAGGAACAAGACTGCACAGCTGATCCAACTGAAAAAAACTCAACCTTCCAGATAAATCCAGCTTCTTGGTCCGATTCATGGATATCCTCGGCACAGTCTCAGCAAGCATAACACAGAGGCTCATGAAGGACACAGGCTTGCCAGGAACGGCTTAGGCTGCCAGTGAAAGTCACAGGGATTTTGAGTTTTAGGATGCACTCTGAGAACTTCAGTTTGCACTGCCTGAAAAGTGAGAACTTTTCAGGTGATGCCTGTAGGCTGACATGAGAATTCTCTGAAATCTTTGATCCTTCAAATTGTATTGCATGGATGAATCACAGTGCTGATATGGAGCCTGCCCATGCAGAACACCTCTCCAGACTGAGACCTTTGTCTGAAAATAAAAGGACTTTGTTGTAGGCCTAGATGAATATTGCAAATCTTTCCCATCATTATTCTCTCACATTTTGATTTTATAATGCTTTCTCAGACACTGGATTCTTCATAGGGTTGAAAAATAAGCTTGGTTTAGATCTAGCTAGTGGCATGTATCTTTTAGTCCCAAAATAACCTCTCTCTTTCTTAGCCTAAAATTGCCCGACTTCTACAAACTTGTGAACAAACTTGTTTCTTCTGTGTCTGCATTCAATATTTGCATTCTTTTTGTGAAGACATTAATATTTTCCTGAAACATCTGAAGGAATGTTTAATGTCATTAATGGAAAACTCATGTCGAATTCGAGCTTGAAACAGTCTGGGAAAATTTTCTCTGGGTGGAAATTAACCATGCAGACATCTTCCACACCTCACAGGCATACCAGCTTTTTAATGCTTGGTAGAGGAACATAACATTTATATGACTCTGGCTGGTTGAACTTGGGTTTGTATTTGCTTCAGTATGCCAATATACTTTTTCCCAGAACACGTAACTGCTTTTGTTTCTCTTTTATTTTCAATCTATACCTCTTTCCTATATTAGAATGCTTTCTGTGTTGACATGTTAGCTAGCAAGGTATTTCAGTGCTTCATACAATCATCTTCTCTACATTTAATATTTAGCACTGTAGCTTGTTTTCCTAATTTTTGTCAAAAATGTGTGTGTATTGATGGGATTTAGGGGCTTTTGAAGGTAAGCCTTAAAATGTCCAGGCTTCAGGCACTTGGGACAAGCTTTTCTGCTACTGATGAACTGCTATTCATTGAATTAAAGAAGTCTATTGCAGAGATCACAGAATAAACACACAACAGTTTTAGGTATGATGGAAGGAATGACTACTTGGTATATAGTGCACTGAGATGTATGTGTTGGGGATGGCCCAGGTGCCAGGCAGTGAAGATGATGGGGGAAGGCAGGAGCAAGCTTTGGTACCTGGCTAGTCCTGGAGTTGCTGTTCCATTGTCTGCACCAGGATATGGTTATGGGCAGAGAGCAATGCCAAAAGAGCTACTGCAGTCTACAGAGAGATGCCAGGAGAGCAGTTGTAACAACTGGTGTATGTCCACATCAAAGTTGTTCTGCCTGAAGTTCAATTTCAGTCTGTGCTCAGTAACTTAGGAATAATTCGGTTTGGATTGGAAGTCAGACCTTGGTTCTTTATTATTGGACAGTTTTTGTAGACTAGGGAGTAGATTTAGGTTTGTTTCACTGTTGCATAACCAGACTTTGTTCCCACAGAAACACACAGTACATCTCAATGTGTCTTTAAATTCCTTTTGCTGTATTTTTTATGTCAGTTACTATATTTTTTGAACTTGGGTACATTTGCAGGAATGCAAATTGCCTTGCTACTACATCCATCCTCCGTTCTTGGCATTGTGCATGGATGAAACATTTATCTCTGTGATGTTATCAAATACTGTGGTGATCTGAGGCATTTACATTGTTATAAGGAGATAACATGGTGTTACATTAGTAATGTTCCTATCTCTGGCATAAGTTGCTATGTAATTTCCAAGAAATACCCTGCAGGTACATAAATAAGTCATCTCATTTCTGAGTGTATTCATTTTGCATGACAGAAAGCTTAAATTCACACTGTCCTTAAAACTTCAGGCATAGTTATTGTGAAGAATAGCTCAAATATTAGAGTAGGTATAATTTTTGCATGGACTTTCCCTGTCTTTGGTAGTGCTCAAGCAGTGTCTAATAGATGTGAACCCCTACTTTTGAATAGACCCTCCTTTTGAAGGCAGCCCGTTTTCTGTTGAATCAGGGTTTACCCATTTTCATCTTGGCAGTACGCCACGTAACACCTTGTGGGCATAAACAAAGATCTCTGCAGCTTTAGTAGTAGTAGAAAGTCTGTTACCTTCTCTACTGTACACAGCTGACAGTAATCTTTATGTGAAAAGTTGCTTTCTTTAGGCTAAATGGACACAGTAACAGAACAAAGGTGGAAGAAGTTCAGATACTTTGTTTGGAGTAGGGGTGTATGTAGGTGCATGACTTGGTTCATTTCCAGCTGCACCTACTGAAAGATTTTGACAACTTCTGGAGCAAGCCAGTGGTACATTTTCTTAGTAGGTACCAATTCCCATCTGTATCCTTGCCCATCAGAAGTGTAAATGTGCACTGGTACCAAGTTTTGCCCAAGGTAATACTTTCGATGAATTTCAGGTGGGTTACAGCAGTTGTTTACAGGAGTGTAAATACCTTGCACAACTTTGGAAGAAGTAAATAAGATAAAACCGTGCTCCCTGTTTGCTTTTTATCATGACTCCTACAGAAATTTAAAAGGACATTTCCCCAGCAGTTCTAATTTCAATGTGGTTTAGGGAGGCGGTGTGATTCAGCAGGCTGGACATAGGTTTCCTAACTTGTAATGACATTTATTATTACTTAAACGTGCTCTGAGAGCTATGGGCAAAAAGCTGGGACTCAAAAAAAAAAAGACTGGATTGAGTTACCTCCATATGGTAAAATTCTTGGAGGTGGCTTCTTTGAAGAGAAGGCAGGTGGCCAACTTTGAACTGAGGAATTTCAGGTGGAAGTCTTGGACCTGAGCAAATATTACACAAAAATGTTCATAACTGAACTACTGACTAGTAGTTGAAGGAGTACAGTGAATTATAGACAACTTTTAAAACATTCACCTGGGTAATGGGGAGAGGGGGTTTGGACTTAATGTCTTTCCTTGGCTGAAAAATAAAGACCTATTAGAAATTTTGGCACTGGATCTCGTTACTGTAATGGAGTGTGAGCCACTCTCCTAAGAAATGCAACAAATGGCATTATGTGTACAGACTTAAATCAGCCTCTTTATCTGTGTAAATTCTCTCCTGGCCTTTAAGTACATTATTACGTAGTCCTTGCCCGTCAGATCTGGGCTCATTCAAAGATGAACCCACATGCAGTGATACAGGCTCTTTCAAAGGTGCAAGAGATTGGTATGGCTTGCTGTTAATGAACGCTGCTAACAAGTATGTGCTCTGTCATTTGCTTTCCCTCTGTTCAAGTTAGAGCTGCAGGCCTTTACTACCATGCGTTATTTAATCCTTGGTATGGAGACAGAGTTCTTCATTTCTGTATGGGCTCTTTATCACTACAGTGTTCAATGACTTAAAGATATTAACCAGTATTTGCTGATGGAGAAGCAGCAGAGGCTCAGGATCCTGGTTCCAGCCTGAGTTGTGCAAGGGATCTGCCCCCACTGAACACAGACTCTTTTGCTTGTTTTTCCAAATATTATGGTTTCTTCTTTGTTCCCTCTTAAATGATCATTTCTCAGACTTGCCTCATCCTTGGACTAGACCCCATTTCCCAGCTTAATTTCTCTGCCCTCACATGCTCCTTTCCATCCCTCTGCTCTTTGCCCATCCTGTCTGAATCTCCCATTACAAGTATCCTTCTCTGGCCTTTCTGACCATGTTCCCCATTTTCTCCTGCTCTCAGTCCTATCCTGTCATTTTACGGCCAACAAAAATAACTTGCCCCTGCCAAAAGGGAGGAGATCATGTGCTTTTGTCTTCTTTCACTTCTCTGCTTCCAGGCATACAAGATTCCCCATCCCAATTTACTCATTTCCTTCCCCACTGTGGTGGCTTCTTTCTCTTTTTCACTGGCGTAGAAAAGCTCCTTCACTGTTAAAATGTTTAATGGGGTTTGTTGAATAATATCTACTACTCTGCTAAAGCTTAATGTATTTTTGCTTCCAGAAATGAAGGTATCAAGAACTCTACTTGTAATTTAGTTTGGAGACTCCTGGCATTTTCAGTACTGGAAACTTTGGTGACTGATCACAATATTTGTGTTGTACCTTCAGCATAGTTAGTGAAATATTAACTAGATAATCTGTGCTTTAAATAACAGTACATCTACCATTAGCAATAAGATACGAATTTCAAACAAAGTGAGGAAATACTAATGTATGTCTAGCAGCAACCTCTTGCAGCTTCATTTTCATGTAACCTTTTGAATATTAACTTTTAAGATTGGGGATAGTTATATCTTTCTGCCTTTTATAACTTCCAGAACACTTTGGCACTTGCTTTAGCATAAATTACAACATACAGCAGAAATAGGCAGGGACAGCTTACTTGCATAGATTGTATTTGGTTTATAAAGGCTATTTATGTTGGGAAGTGTGATCCTCTTGCAAGGAAAATGCTGACTACCTCTAGGCTACAGTTTGAAGAAACCTGAAGTAGTATAAGTGACCATTAGCCCTGTTTTAAACTTTGCCATTGGGATTTGCCCTGGAGAAACATTTGAGTCCACAGAAGCTCTTTTTCATCCATCTTTAAACTCCTGCTATTTATTCATACATTCAAAGAGTCTGCATTTGCTGCCAGGACTGATGGCCTTGTGGTGCCAGCAGTCTTCATTATTCCAAATTTTAGCACAGTTCTTTAGGAGTGTGACTGAAGTGGTGGCAGTGCAGTCTTAAGAGGAATAGGTTTCATTTACAGCTGTGAAATAAAGTGGAATGTAAAGAAAGATAATGGGCTGCCCCTGCTCCACCTGCCCCAAAAAAGATGCACCAGAAATGGGAGGGTTTGAAAAATGAGACACATTAGAGTTTGGAAATAAAAAACAGTGTGAAGAGAAAATGCTGGGTCTTGAAGCACAGAGAAGTTGTAATATGCTACTTCAGCTCCATTAGATGGTGTGTAGCTGTCCATGAAGGCACAATGGGACCATACAAAATGATGCTAATCATTCTGAAAAAAGACGTGTAGTAAATAATGCTCAGGGCTAACAGAATATTTAAATGAGATCTATGCAGATCAGAATGTATCTGGATGTAATGAAACATGGGTGTGAGAAAAGCGGAGATGTTAAATATTACTGCTTAGGAAAAAAACAAAAATACCCCAAACAAGATTGTAAAGTGATTGAGGGCACTATTAGGTTTTCTTTTCCTCTGGGAAACTTGATTAAAACTTACAGTACGAAATATGTCAAGGGATAGATTAGAATTTAAAATCTTTTTACACTGTTCATAAAAAAGAAAACCTGAGAGCATGGCATGAAACAAAATTGAAAACCGAGGCTAGCTCCTAATGTAATTTAGTTTTTAATGAAATGATTTAAAGTTTGGAATGAACTTCTGCTTGGAGACAATGAGCCATAGTATTTTGATATGCAAAGGAGAACAAATTCAGTGCAAGGGAAGCATTGACATCCTAGTGATGAGTCTTTTTGTGAAGAGTATGCTTCCCCTCACGCAGCACAGGATCAAAGTGCTGGACATGCAACCCAGTGTCATGTGTTTTACAAGTCAGGAGATCTCACAACTTGTAGCAATACCTGAAATTCCTTCCCACCTCTGCAGCTGCAGGTGCTGGCTCATCCCCTTACAAACAGGTTCTGGTTTCTCTTTACCTGTGGGCATTCCAATCATTGCTCTAAGCGTCTCATTTTACTTGTACTGAGCCCTTGGCTGCGCTGCCTTCTAACAGCTGTGAGTTGCACTGGTTAGTTAGTTGCAATGTGAAATACTATGTTCCTAATTATGTTAATATTATATTATGTTCCTACAGTGTGTGAAATACTGTGTTCCTTGTATTCATTATAAATCTGCTTCTTTCAGTTCAAGCGATACCTCATTCTTCTATGATGAATAGTAAATAAGGATGTTTGATTTCTTTCCATTATTCATTGTTCAGTTAAAGCTGTATTATATCTATTATATTTTTTTCTCTCAAACTTTGTCTGGTTTTTTATTCTTTTATAGAAGCTTTTCTAGATCTGTAAGAGTCCCAGCCATTGCTCTTTCTTTTCTTTTCTTTTGCAATCTCTCTGATGATGTTTTGGAGAAAAGATGCCTGATAAAAAGTGTTATGCCAGGTAAAGAGATACTGTGAAATATATGTAGTGGCACTGTAGATGTTAATTCTTTCTGTATATACCATAACCCTGCTTTTCAAACCAGCTCACCGGGCGGGTCTTTTCTACTGGTTTCCACACAGGTATCCCATAATGATGCGTCATTGCAAAAATGCCTGTTCCAGTGTTAAAGATCCATAAAATAATTTCACATTGTTCTGCCTGGCATGTTTCATAACAGGTAGAGTTGGAAAATGCTTGCTTGGAAATTAAATATTTCAGGTGTTGGACCCAGCTGTGATAACAAGTGTCCCTCAGGGCCTTTCTGCATCCCAGCCTTCAGTTGAAAGACATAGGACTCCATCACCAGCGCTGGGATTGTTCTCCACTGCAGCTGGTGTCTGCCCTTCTCCTTGATGTCTGCACCAGCTTCCACAACTCTCTGAAACAGCTTCATAGCAATCAGCACCCAATTTGCTGGGTGAATGCAGAGGCTTTTGGCTGAGCTTCTCCCCATGCTGGTGCTTAGTGACAGCTATGGCATGATGACACAGAGTCTCTTTCTTTGAAAGGCTTTTAAAAAATGCTCTGAAATGCAGAAGTCAATGTTTTTATGTGGCATCACTTTATAATGCCCTTTGGTGTCTTACGTCCTGAATTACCTTGATGCAGACTAAACTGTGAACACAGTGTGTTTTAATTTGAATACTGCCTGTGTCAGGTTATCCTGCAGTGAACCTGGAGGGCTGAGAGCTCAGGAACACTACAGCTCTTTGCTTTCATAAAGTTCATTAAGGCTTTTAAAGAGTGCTTTTCCTTGTAATCATCTGAAGTGTCACATCTATGTTTCCCTTCTTGCAGAAAACATTCTCTTTGCGCTTAGCAAAACAACTAAAAAGATTACTTCTGCTTTAATCAATTTAAGTTTAAAGAAAAGTGAAAGCGACATAGGCAAGGACTATAAATCTGCTGCAAGTGACTCTCAAGTGTTCTATTTCAAAGAGGGCTAATTTTGCTACAGTGAGTATGAAGAGTAGCACTGTCATTTTCTTCATACGGTTTCCTAGAGACAGGAGCCTCTCAAAAGCAAGTAAGAGGTTGGGTTAATTTCTGGAGCATGGCATGAGTCTGTACGACAAGCTCATACAGGGGAAATGCAAACGTGCAAGTGTCTCTGGCTGTGGTAATTAATCCAAGCAGACACTTTTGTCTCCCTTTATTTTCGTTTTTGGAAAGGAAAAGCCAGCACCAGTCATCCCAGTGCCTTTGTGCACATAACCTGGACAATCCCAAGAACAAGAGAGGAAGCTTTTTCCTGCTGCCCACCTGTATAGGGTAATGTGGGTTGAAGGTGCGGTTTGATGAGCCCTGCTGGTGCCAGAAGGGACAGTCCTGATGCTTGTATGCAGCTCCGTGGTTTTCTTATCCTCCCAGCCCTGGAGCCATCTCCAGTAGTCACTGCTGAGCATATTCAGCTGATGAATCTGGCACAAAATCACTACTTTATTTTCTTTCTTTTTCCTGGGATTGGTTTTCTGCCAGCTTAGTGGGCTATTAAATCAGGTCAGCACTTTTCCAGCTACAAAAGATTTCTCTTCCTGGCACAGTTAATCCCTGCTGTCTTTGCTGAGATTCAAAATACACTGTCATTTCCTCTCTACAGTGGGAAATTCCTTGGACCTGGCTGAGAGCCACTGGCTTTCAGGGAGCAGGAGACTCGTGCTGCTGTTTCACGATGTAAGGATAGCTCTTGGTCTTTATATCTGGCATCATAACTGGACTCAGTTTCTGCCTGTTTTGGCTGCTGTGCGTTTGAGATGGGAATCAGTTTTTGGGCTGTAGATGGAGGGCAAATTCCTGTCCAGAAGTGACATGAAGCCCATTGCCGGCAGGTGTCAGTATTCCATACATTTACTATGGAGCATTGGTGTAATTTAATCCTGTAATTAAAATCTCTTCCAGGCATTGTACTCACACACACAGGAGAACGAGTGCTCCAGCCTAATGTCTCCAAAAACTCAGCTGTTGGAGTGAAGGAGGTGGAGAATTGCAGGGAGAGTTCGTTTTTATCAGCTGTGCAAGTTTAAAAAGATAAAAGAAAATCTAGTGATGGAAGAAGCAGGATTTCTCAGCTGTTGTGGTGTTAACACGTTTGACACTAACAATGAAGGCGCCCTCACCTCCAAACCAGCTCACTCTGCGTGTTCAATAAACCCTCCCTGTAAACATGCCTAATGTTCCCGTCAAGCAGTGTAACTCCCTACAGGAGTCAGGTTTATGCACTGACAAAGAGGTTGATGCCTTAACCATTTACATTTCAGAAGCAGTTCTGTGTATCTTGTGATGGGCTATCTGCTGAGTGAGTCAAAGGGCATTGGAAATACTGATAGTGATGCATTTACTGAAAAAATCCCCAAATGATTCACTTCTGTCATATTTTGGTTTAAAAATATCCAGACAGCAGCATGCAAAAGAGAACCAAGAAGAAATGAAGAGATGAAGTAGTGCACATGCACATGTATTGAGTGGAAGTATTTAAGTAAGTGCTCAGATAAACACTATGGGAAGTGTAGCTGCTGAGATCTTGAAGAATGCAGTGTAAAACCACAGAAAGATACACAAAGATCCTTGTATTTTAGGCTGCAACAGTGTTAGGACAATCCCAACATGAAGAGTTCAAGCACCAATGCCTTGAGAGTCTTTCTAAAGGAGCAGATCTGCAGTCAGCATTTGCTGATTTAACAAGATGTGTTGATGTGCTGTGAAGTGGCTCTAATGCCGTTTGTCCTCTCTTTGGAATTACTCCGTGGTACATCTTGTTTCAGAGTATTTTGGTGGTTTAAAATCACAGGAGAACCCAGGTGCAAGCCTTTGAACCAGACATTTTTCATTGCCCATGTTTTCCCAATCAGACTGTTCTAACTCTGCTCACACATCTGAATATCAGGAGCAGATAAGTCATTTTTCTAAGACTAATAACTAAAACATTTCTAAGTAATTCTTTCCTTTTGAATTGCTGCTGAATTTGCAAAACCAGAACTTGCAAAACCAGACATTTTTGTAGGTGGCATTGAGTGGTTACGGTTTATTTATGGGGCTTACACAGACTTGATGAATAATAGTGAAATAGAAAAGTACGTGTTCAAATTTTCTTTTGGGGAGACATTTGGCAAATTCTAAAAATGAGACACTAGACCTCAGCTAACTTAAACCTCAGGGGAGATGAGTGCAATGGTTATAGCCTCCTCGCACACATCCCACATTGCGAAGCCAGCTAGATTCAAACACAAGTCTTAGCCTTACGCAGTAGCTTCCCTGATGACACATGAAAGGATATTTGTTTGTGGATCAGGATAGGTTCGTTTATGCAGGGCTGACGTGCTGCAGCTGATGCTGTGCAGTGCACTTACCCTTTCAAATGCATTGACACTAAGTGTGTAAGATTTTGTTTTAAACGAATTCAAAATAGAAGATATTTGCTTGATCACAGCTTAGTAGCACAGGAGATGATCAGGTGGCTTTATTAGTGTGTTTTGCAGTTTAATAGCAGGGCAGTGGCTGCCACTTGGTTGTTTTAAACCTGTATGACTGATGGCTATCATGTAGCTTCTCGGGGGAAGTATAAATATTTTATTATGCTGTAGTTCAGAAGGGCAAGTGTGAACTGTGGAGACCAATGTTTCATGCTGACACAAAGCACTGACATGGATGAGTAGACAGATAAACGCTGAGTTGTTCAGTGTTTGTTTGTAGATCTGCTGATGGTTCTATTTTCTGCAAAATATTTTACTGAAGTAATAACAGAAGCTGTCTCAGTCATGCTTGTGAACCAGTTACCTGGGCGCAGGAACTGCAGAGGAGATTGTCTGCTTGGCATCTCTATGTATGTAAAAGGTGGATGGGTAGTTTATGGGTGGGCATGGATGTGGGTAAAGAGTTTTTTAGAAGACAAAAGGACACAAAACCTTCCTGGTGCCTGCAATTCCCATACACAAATAGGAATGAAAATAAAGCAAGTGATTGCCCCAGGTGTTAAAAACATTCCTCCCTGGATGAGGTGAGCATTAGCCCTGAAGGCGTCACCATGTGCTCGGTAGCAGGAGAGCATGGATGGAGCCTGTGAGATTTGGATGTGATACTCTTGTTTTTTCATTCCTGTGCCTGGCTAGTGTGTGCTGGGTAGAAAGTGAGCATCACTCTGGCTCTCCATCTAAAGCAGCAGTCGTCTAGGAATAGTTAGCAAACAGTGAGTCCTGCTGAAGTGATGTGGTACTGCACAGCTAAAGGTGTTCATACAGGGCTGTCGGACGAAAGGAAACAGCTGGAGGAAAAGCTGCTGACTGCAGTTTAGAATGAGCTGGGTTTTCAACCTAATCTGAAACACAACTTTTAGTACTGCTAGGTAACTGTTTGGGATCATAAGAAGACTACAGAGTGGGCACCAGAGGAGAGCTGTTGATGAACAACCACCAACAAATATCCGCAAGATAAAAGAATTTCTTTTTCTCAAACTTGCATCAGTAACTCAGGATATTTTTTATGTAGGTTGGTGCAGAGGGGAGTCAATGGGGCAATGCTGATTTAAGGTAACTAAGGATCTGATCATTTATGTTGTATCTTAGGTTTCCTAGGAGATGAGAATTCATGCTGAGCTTCTGATGCTGATTGTCAAAGGCCATATCATGTGAGCAAATGGGAATTATCAGATACCTTTCTATTTAGGGATTTGTTTAAAAGAGTTTCTGTTTAAGGGATTGCATTTACATTTTAGCAGACTGGCTGGGGTAAAGTTAAGCAATGTAACTGTTTATGGCTGCCATCCCCTGTGTTACTGGAAGTCCCATCATTGGTTTTGGATGAATGACTTTTTTTCAAATGCTTACCAATTGAAGCAAAGGGTAATGTTTTTGTCTCCTTGCTTATTTGATTGGGATATAACAGTATCTGGCTTATCCAGGGCTTAGTCAGGATAAGGAGTTGGTTTCCTCTGGAAGCAATCCCAGCCCTTCCAGGAACCACACACCTCAACAGGGTTTGGATTAGACCTGCAGTGAACAGATACAGCATTTCCCTTTTTGACCTTACACCAAGGCAAGTGTGTAATAGCAGAGATGTTGTGCTTGAAACCAAGGGCAGGTTTTTTCCAAAGGGCAGAACATTTTTATCTGGAAGGAAATATCAAGCTGTTAGCAACCTCAGGATTGGCATGAGGGCTCTCAGGGCATTCCAGGGAGAAGGCTTTGCACTAGTCATAAAGGGCAAGGATTTGTTTTGCTGCAGCATAATTGAAATATTTACTTCCGTGGAGTTGTTTTCCCTGAGGTCTGGTGATTAACCCAGACCACAGTTGTTAGGTGCTGTGTAAATACAGAACAAGATGATGATCTGTGCCCTGCAGAGTTAACACCTACCCAAGAGGCCTAACTATGCTGGTGCTGACAGTAATTAAAGTTACAGTAACAACTCTGTCTTAATTAGAACTTTCTGAGTTATTCCAACTCATTGGCTCATACCCTGCATGTCACCAAGACTGATACTTAAAATATTAGGATCAAGTGATTGAGTTATATTTTTCCTCTGTACTGGAATGCAGCAAATGCAGATGCAGATGATGGTTACTGTACACTTTTCATTCTGAAAAGGTTTTCCTGCAAAAGGCTTTGTTTTTTTCTCCACTGCGGTCCTTGTTAGGATCAGAAAAGGATCAAAGCAAGCTTCTCTTCCTTGTAAATGAACAGCTTTCAAATACTTGTGAGCTCTGCAGCAGCTGCACATAGACCTATCTGTCATTGTTTATGATGTGCATAACACCATATACACTCTTTTCCTTTAAACAGAAAGTTGGTTTTGCCCTGGTTCTTCTGGTCCTGCACCTTATGTGATACTGACATCTGAGCAAAGCAGGGGAGTCCCCAACTACCCCCGCAGAGCAAGCTGTGCGTGGAAGAAACCCGGCCACTGAAAACCTCATTCTTGCCCAAGGTACCAGGCTGGGAGGATCAGGTCATCCTTGTGGTGATGGAGTAAACGATGCACAAACTTCTGTGCTTCAGGGAGAAGCTCAAACTGCTGCTGCTGTGAGAAGCAGCAGCAATGCCATACAGAGCTGATTGCTATCGACCTCTTGTAGGCTCGAGCTCAGAAGGTGTCTGTGCTGCAAGCACGATTTTTAGGAGCACATTGCTGTTCTTTAGAGGAACACAGCAGTTGCTGGAGCTCGGCCTCTGTCTCATCCTCTTGTAAGTGCTTGGGAGGCAAAGATCAAAAGAGTCCTAGCTCCCACTTTGATGGGTCACAGGCAGTCACAAGCAAGTGGCAGTGAGGGACGAGAAGCTGGCATGACCAAGGATTTCATCTTCCATTAGGCCCGTCTAGCTGTGCAGGGGAAGATGGGTGACCCCACATGCGGGTGGCAGTGGGCTGGTGGAGCACCTTCAAACCTGGGAGGGCAGGGGCTGTGCTGGCTGCTCCTTCTGAGAGCAGGACGAGTCCCCAGCAGTCTTTACATGACCTGTATCTGTGCAGTTTGATGGACTCTTCTATAATTAACCATTGTCAAGAACACTTCTTAAAATGCCGGCTGGCATTTCAAATAGGAACATCAGATTAAGGAGAAGAGCAGTAATGAGGTGCAAGGAGAAAATCCTTCCCTAGGGAGCAAATCAAACCTGATATCATCATGGAAGGTAATGAGAAATGCACTGCCAAACTGAGGAGGTTCACTGCAGCTGCCTAGAGGAAGCGAAACCGTCTATTCCTATTTAAAACACCAGAGAGGGGATATGATGTTTTGGTCTGCTGGCTAAGTCAGGGGACGTGCAGTTTCCACATCTGCATCTTACGTTTCCTCAGTCTTTGGGCAAGTCATTTCACTTCTGTGTAACATAAGGTATGTCTATGTAGACATACGTAATTCAGTGCAGAATGTGCCTGTACATAGCAAGTTCTGAAGCTGTTAAAGTGTGTAAGAAGCATTGATATTCTCTACATAGAAGCTGGAGTAATAAATTGTTGCTTGAGACAGTGTTTTTAGCCTTTAGCAATTGCAGACCACAAGCAAGTATTCCAAGAGAAGCACAGATTACCTCTTGACTGTGAGTGTGCTTTCCTGGGCTCCTGTAGTCACAGAAGCCTCAGGGATACAAGAACCACTAGCTAACTACAGAGACGTGGAGGACAGCAGACATTACAAGGAGAAGGATAGAAGTAGCAAATGTGAGACCACCCTCAGCACGTTTTACAAGACAGTAAAAACTGATGTGGTGTTTGGTGCCCAAGTACCTGCACTGTCCTCTGAGGCACAAGGATGCCATTTCACACAGCGGTCTGTGGGAGCACAGGGAGCAGGATGTGAGAACAGAGAAGCTTTCAGGGCATCTTGAGTGGCAACCAGTGGTCCTGCAGGGCTGGAAGGGCCTGGGAGCATGAGGGCCCTCTGCCAAAATGGATAAGATGTTATTACCCTCACCTGCCATCCTGTTGATGTACTCTCATTGCTGGTCGTAATTTTATGTGTCTGCAATCTCGGTCTCATCTGCGTGTGCAATCTTGGTCTCATCTGTGTGTCTGTCACCTCTCATCCTGTGGCAGCTCTTCCCCCGCTCTGCCGCAGGCACCACAGAGGTTTTGTTGCTCCCCAAGTTATGTGGCGAGAAAGAGTTCTCTCCATGCATTTCTCTATCATTCATTCTGATCCCAACCCTAACCATTCTATGATTCTTTGATCCCGGGGTAGGATTTGGGCTAATGATGCTTGAACTGCCCTTGGGCTCCTTGCAGAGTAGCTGTGTCATTTTTCTGCTGAAAGTCTTGCTTGGCATTTTACTTAAATCTTGTGTGGTGTGAGTTGCATGGATATCAGACAGTGTGTTGTGAGTCAGAGCAAAGGCAGTCACTATTGCAGTGCTCCAGTAGAAGAAAAATAAAAGGGTAACTATTACAGCATTTGCAGCATAATTTTTCATATTGAGATTTGTACAGGCTTGTTTGAGTTGCTCAGCATAAAACCCCCATGATTATAGAGGAGCTGACTCATTAAAATACAGTCTGTTTCTCCAGAGAACCCAGAAGAAAACACAGTGCTTTAATATATCTAAATTCACTCAAGTGTGCCTGTGCTATCAGTTAAACTATGTAGAAAATATCTTTCTTCCCTCCACTGTTCCTGCTAATTCCGTCTTTTCTTAGTGCTTCCCCTGACTTGTCTTCTTCCTGTCTGTAATACAAAATGTACAGAGAAATGGCACCTTTGGGCTGCAGCTTTGCCCCTTGTGTGCATTCTCACCTGCCAGCAGTAGTGACTGCAAATGTTTCCTGCTTTTTGCTGTGAGTCTTATGGAGTGAAAACAGCTCAAAAAAGGATAGAGCAGAACATGTTTCTTTCCGTGCACTGTTAGTGTTTGGTACATACTGGTTTCTGGGCCACCTGACTGCCTACACAAAACTGATGTGTGGCAGATTATAGAGAGGATAAATAGTGAGCATAGGAGTAACTTGGGGAGGATTTGCCCTGGTAATCAATGCCAATTAACGCTAATGATGTGCTAATATGATCTAGGTCCTAGCCCATACACCTGGCAATTGGCAAATACATATTTTTACTTGCAAACTGAGATGTGACATGGTACATCCAACATGATGTACATAGTGATTACCATAAAAATGGCATCTATTGCCAGATCAAACCATACTTCTGTCCTCATGCCTCTTTTCCCCTTTGCCATTTGCCATTTCTCTGTCCTATGAGTCAAAAGTGCGGTAAAACACTAAGACTCCTTTTTATTTCAACCAGTAATACTCTGTGGTCTGCCCTTTGGCTAATTCCCTCTTCTCACTCCCCTGACCTCTTTGAAAAAGCCATGCTCCTTATCTGTATGATGCCAGATTTGCAAGACTGATCTTCTCTAAACATTTCACACTGTGTTGCCTTCCATATTTTATATCAATGTTCTAAGTCAACAGGTCATGATGAGTGTTCACATCAGTGGCTCTTCGAAACATCAGGAGAGAGTAGGTTTGGACATAGGAAAAGTGGAGAAATACCTGACACATCTTAGCCCTGGTGAAGGAGCAGAAGCTAATTATAAAAAGCTGCTCAAGGCTAAGTACTGTTCCTATGAGAAGGAAGAAGCAGTGGACTGAGACACAGCATTTGCTTTCTTTACAGACTCGTGTCAGCTGTGCTTTAGTCTGTGCGGGCTTTCCACTACCATTTCTGCCCTTCTCTCCTTAAGTGTCTATCTGCTACAGCAGCAAGTAATGAAAGACTTTCTTTACATTGTGAAACTAGTAAGTGGGATGTTCCTGGGTTCAGCAGTCAGCCCAGGCCAGCCAAGCTCATTTTTTTAGAGGATGTCCTTGTAAGACTTCTCACACTAAATGAACAAGCCTTGCATAAGGAATGGGAATCTGCAGGCTGGCTGCCTCCGTGCCTGGTGGTTGTAGCCAGTTTCTTTCACCTACCTGGAAGTGGTGGGAATCAAATCCTGAAACAAGTGGGCAGCTGAGTGCAAATCATACTAGCTGGCTGCCTGGCATGATGCTGATCCGCATCCATTCACAGAGTATAACAAAGCAAGAAAAAAAGGCTTAGCTAATCTTAGCTAATCTTACCTTTTTATGTGGAGCTGATTGGTGGGGACTTTTGGTTTCATCAGCAGGTCGGGTCTGTTCTGTCCAGATGATTAGCAGTTTGTGCATTTTGTTTCAGTTTTTTAACTGATATTGAGTTCCAATCAAGTGCAATCTCAGAAGGGTCTTGGAGAGCCCATATGTTCCTCCTGATGGAGGGATATCCAGGGCAAGCAAGCAGAATGCCTGTGTGTGCTGCTGGAGCAACAGTGAAGATTGCTGGAGGCTCAGGAAGAAAGTCCTTTGGGAGAAGAGGGGCCTGACACCACAAAGAGACAATTCTTTAAATCTTGATCTTGATACAAGAGGGCCAATATCCACTTTCAGAATATATTGCATTCAGGGCTCTTTGGTTTTGGGAGGTTGAGTGAAGGTTCATGACATCTTGCAGTTGTGTCAAGAAGATGCTCTCTCTTATGTATGTTCTTTTCATTCTTTTCTCCTTTCCTATTTCTGTGTCTGATGTTGAAGTTCATTTGATTTTCTGATTCCTCCTGCATTTAATTTCCTCGAGTTCAGTCTCTGCCTGGATTTGGAGTCATAATCATTAGTATTTGGAAATATGAGGTTAAAATGATAAAATAGATTTGTTATAATGTAGGTTTTTTCCCTTCAAGCTTTTCAAGGTCTAATTATTTTGCGGCTGATCTAGTATGCAATTGATAGATAAAAATGTAAATTTACAGGTTTAGTATTCAGAGTATTTTTCATCTGATCAAAGAGAGATTTTGCAAAACACAAAGCTTGCAGTTTTGCAAGCATCTGAAGTTACGTGGATGTAGTCGAGCCATCAGGAAACCCACAGTGCCTCTACTAATGTTTATTTCATTTTTCTACAGGAGGTCTTGACCTTATCTTCATGCCAGGCCTTGGTTTTGACAAAAAAGGCAACAGACTGGGAAGAGGGAAAGGATATTATGACACCTACCTTGAAAGATGTATGAAACATCCCAGTGGAAAGCCTTACACGATTGCCTTGGCTTTTCGGGAGCAGATTTGTGAATCAGTGCCTGTGGCAGAAAATGATGTCCAAGTAGATGAAATCCTTTATGAACACTGTTGAATGTATCTTGATTTCAACCCACTTCCAGAGGGACCTACCAAAGACGTCAGATCCATCAGTCATGACTTCTTAGTAGTCATGTAGATGATTTGGGGAGCAATGAGCACACTACTGAACAAAAGAAAAACAAAACAACATTGTAAATGTGGTAATAGTAGTGAGGATTGCATTGATTTGCTTCTAATTAGCAAGTATCTGGTGTAATTCTTATTCTAGAATCAATAGAAACAAGAATGTGTGACTGTTTATCACAGTAAGGACCATTTCTTCTCATCATACTTTTGAGGAACAAATTACTTGATACTTGTCAGTTTTATTATTTCAGTTTAAAGGTGAACTGTCTGCTAATGACAGTTCTTGATCCATTCTGGAATTAGATACTTATTATGGTAAAAGTTCTTAGTACTTAGGTCTTATGTGCATCCATGAGCAAAAGAAGAAACTGCCAGAAAAGTCCTATGGTAAACTGGGTAAAAAATGGTGATTGGAAGAAAGTCTTAATTGATTTTAGTGTGGACAATAACTCTGACTGCTTACTTGGCCCCTTGTTGTCTTAAAATAAAGAAGTATTAAGAATTTGTCTTAAAGGGAGTATCTGTTAACAAAAAAAGGTTCGTTCATGTCTGTCGCTTTGGTATATTGTTCTTTCCTTTATCCAAATACAAGACTGCAATATAGTCTAAAATGCAGTCAGTGAGCTCTCCATCTGGAGAAAAAAACAGCTCTTTTTTTGTAAAATAATATTCCAAATTACTCTAAGTTCTTCAATTTTGTGCACAGGTTATTAATAACATCCAAAAATATTGTGTGAACTGTGGGTACTATGTTAAAGGATAAATAGATGCTAAGAATTGCAGATAACATATTTTATGGATTGAGTAAGGTTTTGGGTGGGAGGTTGTGTGTTCTCCAGACTATCCTGCAAATTGGGAAGAAGATAGTGAGTTTTTCTCTGAAAAAGCTCACTATCAAGGGATAGTCCTCATAGTAAAAGGTCGCAATGTTTCCAATCAGGATCAATCAGTCACATTTTGTGTTCCCTTTCCAATGCAATTTCACTTTTTCCATACGTGTTTAACTCCTCCCTCTATCAATAAGTCAGCGTGTTTATTTTCACCTAACAACTCTGTGTCATCATTAAAAAATCCATGAATTCTCCAGGACCAGCTGCGGAGCAGAATGACCTGAAGACTTCCTCAACGATAAGTGCTTTTGTGAACAAAACCATGCCTACAGTACGTGCGAACCTCTTCATCTCAGGCTTTGTGTGTGGCAGACCTATGTCTAGGTTGATCACCTATCACATTAGGCTCAGCACTATGCCTTATGGCACAGCCTGCCATGGACATCAGCAGAGCTACACTGAAGCCACTATTTTTCACACTGGAAACCTGGATTCCAAATCTGATAAATGTTTTAAATGCAGATATTAAATCCAGCCCCATTCAACAAGCTGCTTGCTTCCACCCCACCAAAACCAGTGGGTACTTTTAGTGGTGTCAAGGTTTAACCATGGACATTTATCTGGGATCCTGAGGCATGTTTATATGTTTTTTGATAACGTAACACTAGGCCTGGCTGCATGAATGCTGCTCCAGTTCTACTTTAGGCACAAAATTAAGAGGCCATGTCAGC
>JANHGB010012978.1:0-17083 GCA_026283785.1 Coracopsis vasa
AGACTGAGATGAGCTCTTAGGCAGAAGCTCTTCCCTGTGAGGGTGCTGAGGCGCTGGCACAGGGTGCCCAGAGAAGCCGTGGCTGCCTCATCCCTGGCAGTGTTCAAGGGCAGGTTGGACACAGGGGCTTGGAGCAAAGTGGAAGGTGTCCCTGTCTGTGGCAGGGGTTGGTACTGGATGAGCTTTAAGATCTCTTCCAACCATGCCATGATCCTGTGACTATTTCTGCACCCCTCTAAAGAAACAGAAAGGACGGTTTTGAGAGGAAATGCACCCAGAGTTTCTCTGGATTCTCTTCTTGAATCACACCCCCTTGGCGTGGATGTCTCTTTGTACAGCTGTGGACTCACTCTGCAAATACAATAGCTCTGAGCTCAACAACCTTTGGGGTGCAAAAGGACTGGCTAAACTCTATGTGCTAATGTTGCTCTGAAAGTTGCAAGCTTCCTAGGAAAATTTAGGTGTGTTTCCCATTTTCTGGATAAAACAGAGTACAAGGCAAAGAGATTTCCCTGTATTCCCCATATGGTGATAAAAAAGGCAACAATAAAGTGGAAAATTTAGTGTGACTATCTTCTCAGGCAGCAACATCTGATGACCATGAGACATGTCCCTGTGGGGAACCAGATACTTCATTCATGGAGCAAAGCTTGGAAAATGCATGTTGACACATAGCCCAAGGTGGAACATTAGGAAACACTGCCCCGAAACATGTGGGAATCATAAACCATCTCATAGAAGAGAGTCATCCTCACTATTGACGCAAAGATACCCATTTCAGCCTATAGACCACATGATTTAGCTGTTCAGGCACTATGGATTGTGTCTGGGAAATGCTGGATTGAACAGCTTTATTATATAGGACACTGGGCTAAGTGGACATAGGGCTATCTCTTGGCTTTTCTACCATAGAATCATAGAATAGCTAGATTTGGAAAGGACCTTAAGATCATCAAGTTCCAACCTCAGCACACGTCTTGACAAGGCTGGAAAACCAATGGCAGAATCAGACAGAAGGAAGACCCTTGTCATGGGAACCAGGGATTTTGAAGAATACCATGGTTAGTCCGGAGATGATGCTGGAGAATCAGGCTCTCTGATAAGTGGTGCCACATGAGGACCAGGGGGAGAACTGAGCGCCTTTCCCTTTGAACCACAGCAGGATCTTTAGGAGTACAAGGAAGGAAAAATAACTCTGGATATCTCCTGCTGATATCCTTCTCTGATTCTGTTTGGCTTCCTGGGGTAGGTAGAAAACTATCCTGGCTAATGAAATTCTGGGGTAGGAAGCTGAGCTTCTGTGCTCCTATCGTCCAGCCCAGAAGGGAGATGAAGTACAAGGGGATATGTTATAATTGTGATTGGAAGTAAAGAATATCCTCAAATGCTTCCCTGGAGGAAAATCATAATTGCATATAATTTAAAAAGCTGTGAGAGAAGATGTGGGGCAACACAGGCCTGGAAAATAAAGCTTTCCCTCAGTGTTAGAGTGGTTATGGGAAACACTGATTGGAGGGCACAGGGTAAGATCTAGGATGCTGTGATGATTAAAGAAACCCAAACCACAAAGAGTTCCTTAACTTCCTAGTTAATGGCATGGAAGATTCCCCTCTAATAAGCTGGAAAGCACTCTCTGAAGTAGTAATACAAGAAGTCATCCTCCAGGAGGGGCTGCACAGCAGAAGAATTTGACCCAGCAGACAGATGGGAAGCCAGCAAAGGAGCAATTACCTGGGCATTGGCTTTGCAGAAAGCCTGAAGTGCCAAAGGGAACGATCGCAGTGTGTGGTGCTGTGAGCCACCTAAGTGTGACTGGAGGTAGCTCTGACATCCATCAATCAGTTGATTCAAGATGGAGATGTCTGGACAATGATTTAAGAAAGGCAGAGTTTGTCAGGATTTCTCCTAGAAGGTGATTCAGCATGTTAAAAAGTAGCATTGCATCCAGCTGTTCAAATCTTTACAATTACACTCTTTATAAGAGGGATTTGAGGGGTATGGAACAATTTTATTTTATTGTATTATTTTATTTTATTTTGGTTTATTTTATTTTATTTTTATGTTATTATTTAATTTAATTTCATTTATTTTTTGTATGTGGGAAGTTTCTGCTTCCTTTGAAAGTGGTCCCGTTTCTCATCGAAGACTCAGGGAAGCTTTTTGCCAAAGCCTCACAAAACACTGGGGTTCAGTAGAAGGCTGATTCTTTCATCCTTGAAAGAGCATAAGATTTCTGCTCCATCTCTGATTCTGGCTTGATTTTATCTCTGTTTTCTGGAAAGAACAAACCATTTTCCAGCCACATTCATCTTAAAAGTTGGTAAGGTCAAAGTCTTGGAATATCCTCGGAAGCTTGGAAGGGGTCTCAAAAGTCTCTGTTCAACCCTGCCTCTGGGCTGTAGTTACATCTTTTGGGATAACGAATCAGTGACTGATACAAAGATCAAGGACCTGAAGAGTTTTGAGGCTGGGACCAGAACAAGTGTCACACTTCAGAAAGAGCTTTGAAATCAGTGCCAGTTTCTGGCTCTGAATTCTCCAAATCATAGGGGCAGCTGCCAAGGGCAGATCCAAATTCCTCCCAATCCAAGACAAGATCAGAGCACTTTGAAATGTAGCTTGATTTGAAGCCTGGATGCGAGTTCTGCTGGGATTCTCCCTCTTGTCCAGCAATACCTTCAGAAAGCATCAGAGACACCAGAAGATCCCATCAGGACAAACCCAACTTGTGCAGGACTATTTATTTGGATGTTATTCTTCATTTCTGGTGAGCAAAAGGGAGAAGAAGCTGTGTGACAAGAGTAACATATACAAGACACAAGAAGGTGATCTGGTGTGTGCTAGTGTTGGTTTGCTTTAGCATCTCCCTGCCACAGCTATTAGGACAGTCAATGACTGGGGGCCAGACAGGGACCTGACCATAGCAAGCCCTTAGGGGGTGCCTCCAAATTCCAAATGAGGATGGAGGTTGATTCCCTGATGGTTTTCACCATCCCAAGACTTTGTTAAAGAGTAGATTAATCTCTCCTAAGCACAGAGTTGAGATGTGGTTGCAATGCTCCTCACCCTGATGCTGGAGGAATGTGGCCACCGGCAATGGTAGAAACAGGTCAACCAAGCTTCAAACCTCCATTGAATAGAGCTCTCTACAACACGTTTATGTTGTCAGCGTGACATGCTTCAGGCCTCACGGGTTACAACTGTCCCATGTAAAGGATGTATTTGGAGCTGATGTCCTCCAAGGTTTTAGGGATCTTAGGTTCCAGCTTGAGAACCTGCTCATTCAGATACCAACTCGAGAACCTACTCATCCAGATACAATCTCAAGGAGAGGGAAGGGTGAATTCATTCTTGCACAACACATGTAAGAGATTATTACACAAAAACCCAAGAGATCCTTGGTATTGGTGAAGAAAGCCAGGAGAAATCGTGTATTCTTGGAGTTCCTGCAGGTATTTAAAAGACATGCAGAGGTGGTGCTTAGGGACATGGTTTAGTGATGGACTCGGCAGTGATGGGTTAACTGAACTCAATGAGCTTATAGGTCTTTTTCAGCCATGATTCTATGGTTGTTGGAGTTAGGACTTTCCTGGCTTATCTGACCTTCCAGATAAGCATAAAACACCTTTTCAGCTTTAAATACTATCCAGGGATGTGGTCAGTCCAGTTCTTGCACCCCAGCTCATTTCTACCCAAGGATAATAGTGAGTTTTGCTCCTGTGACATGTTTCTCCATGGTCCAGCACAAGAGATGAAGGGTATCATCAAACAATGGCCAGTGCCTGAGTGCTTGGATGAGTCCAGTGGATTGACCCCTTGTACAAAAGAACTATGTACCTGGAGATTTACTTGCCTGGTGAGGATGCTCCTGAAGACAGGGAAGGGATGGGATCATAACTGGATCAAACTCATATCAGCTTCCAAAACAACCACTGATACATCCAAACACAGCATCTTGGCCTCATCCCTGTGCAACCCACCTGATGCTTTCTAAGGAGCAACTACTCATCTTCTGCAGCCGAGCCTGTTCATGGGTTTATATGTGTCTGTGGGGTGAAGCTGGACGGCTCCTTCCCCACACTTGCACACCACTCCATGCCCAGCTCCCCTGTCAGCAATAAGTCCAGCTCTTTTCTGGCCACTGAGTGCATTCCTAGCAATTGCCTGGCCCCAGGATTAGATGAAAGGAGAGCCGTGACAGGAGAGCTCTAGAGATTTGCACTTCCTTTGCCAGCATCCTGAAAGACTGGTGCATTCACAGACACAACACTCCATTATTCATGCCTGAAAGATGAAAAATAGGGCACATTACGATATCAAAACCCAGCACCTAAAATCTCTCACTTTGCAGTCTGCAACTGAAAGCATATAGCTGGCTGTATTAGGATGGGGAAGTTTCTTTTCCAGGGGAAATTTCTCTTTCCCTGCTGCCGCTGAAATCTGTGTCCCTGCACTATGGGGCACAGATTTCTGGCTGTGGCTGCTAACTCTGAAGGCAGAACATCTGCCTGCGTGCTCGGGGCAGCAAACTCCATCACCATCCAAGCATATCTTGATTTATATTGTGGCAACCCAGAGAGCAATCTGGTCTGCTGTTTCTTGGGAGAGGGGTGTCTGTGTATATATATATATATATATGTGTGTGTGCGTATATATGCATATATAAAATGTATATATATAAAATATAATATAATATATCATGTGCATATATATTTATAGCATGTAAATCCATGCTATAAAGCAGCACCCATAGAGCTGTGGCTTTGCAAATTCACCTTCCTATTGAAGCCACTGTCCTTTCCTGGGTCACACAACAGCCTTGTTTGCCTCTGACCTGGAGTTTTGAGGCTGAACAAGTGCCACACTTCAGAAACAAACCTTGCAGTGGGACCTGCCTGGAAGAACAGGGACAAACAGCCCTGAACATCAAACATACGTGTTGCTGCTGTCTTGTTATGTCAACTCACTGTCTCCTAGAAGTGGCATTCATTTGTTATAGAGATTAGCTGCCATTACAGACCCAGAGGATGAGATTCATCTCAACAACCTCCGTATGTTTGCAGTGCAGGTACCTATTTGCTGCTGCTCTTCAGAGTCAATGGGGTAAGAAGACATGGTTCACTTGAGCAGATGTAGACATGTTGCTTGAAACAAGATGAGTTGCACCCTAAACCCACCTATTTTCCCTTCCTAATTCTAAGGGTAATCTCAGTGACTGTCTCCACAATCAGATTGACACATATTTCGAGTTCCAGCCTTATCTTTCATGTTTGCCAAGGAAGACATTACACCAGGCATACCTTTGGGACAAGTCGAGACAAGGCAGAGGCATGTGAGGAAGGAAGAGTCCTGGCAATGAGGCACTTTGCTGCCAATTGGCTCCCCATCTGCAGAGACTGCCAACATCTGCCTCTTTCACAAACATCTGGATGTGCTGCCAGCAATGACATGTCAAGAGAAGATCTCTGATGAATCCTGGGAAGCATAAGTGTCCAAAACCAACAGAGCAGTTGTGCAGAGTATGTGTTTGTCTTCCTGTAAAAGCCTGTTTCATGTAATGTCCTCTTGCCCTCAAATCATTCTCTGAAGCACTACTGATTTATTATAGTCGGGGAAACTGAGGCAGGCCGTGGTAGCACAAGTGATGGTTCCAAGAGTGTTAGTTGCTGTATGCCAAAGCAAAGGGTTGAGCCTTAGGTCTGAATGCTTCGGTCAGTGCTCTGAGCATTAGAATATGTACCTTCCTGGTTGTCCTATTGCTCCCCCTCCAACTTGGGAGGGAGATTATTGGCTGCAGGTGTCCCTTAAGAGGAAAGGGAAGAAGAGAAAGATTAAAGGACAGAACCAAACGCTGTTCCCTTGTGGCATCATTTCCCTTTACAAGGTCCCAGACATCCATTAAGGAAGCTTTTAGGACCAGCCCTTTTTTGTCTTACAAATGAAACCAGATGCCAAACCCCCAGAAGTGGCAGCAACAGTAAAACAAACCCAACCAACAGCTTCACCTCCTGAACCAGCCAGCAGCGTGAGGCCACCTCAGCAAAGTCATCATGGGACCATCCATCACCTCATCAAATTGCTGCTGCTCTAATTAAAGACAGACCGTAAAGATTTTGGGGGTTTTATCCAATATTGGAAAGCAAAGGCACGCACTGAAATAGTGATTGAGATCTTCGTTGTTATTCATCAGGAGTTTCACTCAATAAGCATCTATGATGGATGATGGAGGGTTGTTCCTGCTCAGGAGCAAAGGGGCCTGATCCTGCATGGAGTGGAACATGGAAAGGGTTTTATTTTCAAGTCTTTCTTCTAATTCAACAATGGTTTGTGGGAGGGGATGCTCACTTCTTACCTATTTGGGGATGATCACTTCTTATCTAGCTGGGGATGCTGGCTTCTTACCTATCTGGGGATGCTCGCTTCTTATCTAGCTGGGGATGCTGGCTTCTTATCTATCTGGGGATGCTCACTTCTTACCTAGCTGGAGATGCTTGCTTCTTACCTAGCTGTGATGTGAAATACACCCTAAATATGTCCCTTCATGTGAAGAAAGGGTTCTGGGCTATATTTATTTGCTACCTTTTCCTCTGAACATCTCCATCTTCCAAATCCCTGTTTAGTGCTGCAGCAGCTCCACGAGTGTGTTTCTCAAAACCAGAGACCTGAGCAAGGTCTCAGGCAACCCCATTGCAAAGGGTTTGGGGTGAGCAATCATTTCCTTTCCAATGCTCCCCATCTCCTGACAAAGCACCTTATTTAGGTTCTGATTTATGGAGGTTTTGGGCCACGGAGGAAATCACAGAATTCGAACGAGGAATGTGGGTTATTTTTTGCCTTTTTACTGAGCAGGTTTTTCAGCAGGTAAAAGACGACTGAGGGAAAAGTGTTCGCGTTTCATCATCAAAACATCCTTCACTCTTCAGTGGCAACCTTTGCTGGCTTTTAAAGAACCTTTTGAGGTGTGGAAGGGTTTTAGTACTTCCAGCAGTGTCAAGAAAAGATAGTACTTTCCCCTTTTATTCCTCCTTCTAATCACATCCTCCCCTGCCTGCCTTCCATCTCCCCAGAGCTGCCTGCACCCTGCTGCGTTCTCCATCCCAGCCTCTGTTTTCTTGCCCTGTTGGCATTTTTGCAATTTGCCTTTTTTTTCCCCTTTTAATTCCTGCCATTTAGGAGTTTTGGTAGCTCCTTTCCAATGAATTTTTAGCTTTGGCAAATGTGCAAAGCCTGCTCCTTTGGGAGAAGCCGAGGAAGCATTTCCATTTCACTGCTAGGGACTAAAAGTTCCAGCATCCCAATGCCCTTGAAGCCATGTGCCTTCCTCTGATTTAATACAGAGCCTTTATATGAAGTTAAGGACAAATACCTTCCCTTACAGAACCACTCCCTGTGACAGCCTCACTAATTAGTTGTTATTAACAGTAATAACAGAGCTATCAGATTTAATAGGCAGCAGATTATGGCAATTACAGTGAATTCACCGAGTATGGGAAGGCTGAGGTTTGGCTCCAGGGACAAATGGGCACATTCTCTCAGGCAGCACACACAGGGCAGAGCTGCTGCATGGAAGGGTGCACTTCAAGGGTTGAAACCAAGGCTGGGAAGATGCACCAGGCGGTGGGACCATTGGGTGAGGGAGGGTGGACATCATACATGTGAAAAATGGAAAGAGCAGGTTTGGAAATGCCGCTTTCTTGCTTTCCTTCTTGATTTCCCTCTTGATTTCCTGTTTCCCTGCTTTTCTTCCTGCCTGCTTCCCTTCCTTCTTGCTTCCCTTCCTTCTTGCTTCTCTTCCTTCTTGCTTCCCCTCCTTCTTGCTTTCCTTCTTTCTTGCTTCCCTTCCTTCTTACTTCTCTTTCTTCTTGCTTCTCTTCCTTCTTGCTTCCCTTCCTTCTTGCTTCCCTTCCTTTTTGCTTCACTTCTTTCTTGCTTCCCTTCCTTCTTGCTTCCATTCTTTTTTGCTTCCCTTCCTTCTTGCTTCCCTTCCTTCTTGCTTCCCTTCCTTCTTGCTTCCCTTCCTTCTTGCTTCCCTTCCTTCTTGCTTCCCTTCTTGCTTTTACTTCTTTCTTGCACTTTTGCTCTTTGTCTCTCTGTTCCTCTCTCCCCTCCCCTCTTCCAGGAGAAAACTGTGGGAAAGAGAAAGATGAGGAACATTCAGAAAACATGAACTTGTAATTGCTTCTCACCGTCCCTGGCCAAGTGTCTCTGGTGTGTGTGAGCTGGTTTTGCTCACTCCCCTGGATGATCATGGAGAGCAGGGTGCCAAGGACCAACTTGAGGCTGAATCATTCTATAAACAGTAGTAAAATGGGATCTGGGGTCCAAAGGCCACCTGGTTGGAGGAGTTGTGGTGTGGGAGAAACCTCAGAGGTCCTCACAGCTCAGCCCATCAGTGATTTCGGCAAGTCCACCTGCCTGGACCTGTCTCATTAACCATAAATGTGGAAACACTTCTGAGGACCACCTCATCCTCCCTCCCTGCTGAGCCTGCAGACCCTCCAGCAGCGCAGGCGTTTCCCTCTGTGCATGCATTCCCTTTTTCCCTGCTGAATTTTTCTTCATTAAATCAGCCTTTGGGAGCAAAACCAAACACAACATCCTGACACGGCAGCCCATCACTCCTCGGGAGCACACACACCGCTCTGTTTTCCCCATTAGCATCGAAGCTGCTGAAGACATCCTCCTCCAGTTTCCATAACATGCAAATCCCCGTCCCCCACTGCTCCCTCCGCTTCACTCACCCCTCAGGCAAACAGCTTGGCTGGAAAAATGATCCAAGACACAGAGATCCTGGAGCATGGTTGCTGTGATAGCCCCCAAGGGACCACTTCTCTGCTCCTGAGCTGGACCCCCATGCCTCATGTAGCATCTTAGGGAGGGAACCCCACACAAGTGATGGAGGAAAGGCAAGAGGCTGAGGGGATGCAGATGTGAATCCCCCCATGCTTCCGCTTTGCACTTGCTTTCTTAATCAAATTCCAGGAGTGTTTAGAGACCACCACCGAGATCAAAGCCTTGTTAGGCTGAACAAATAGGTAGATCCTACCCCAAAAAAATGCTGAACTGAGCTGGGAAAAGAATAGGGGAAGAGGGCTTCAGGGACAAACTCTCTGGTCCTGCTTTTAAAGGCTGGGGTACAGCCAGAATTACATCTCCCATCCCGTCTTGTGAATCATCATCCCTGGTTTCTTCGAAGGCATGGGTGAAATTTGCTGGCAAAATAGGAGATGTCAGAAAGAGGTTTAGAAGATGCAGTATGGAGAAACCATATCTACTGCTCTTTATCTGCTGCTTACCCCTGATGAGATTTTGCTGGATGCTTGCAAGGCTTGGGCTTGAATTGGTTGCTGTGTTGTAATGTGTGGAGCTGCAAGAGTCAACGTGTCAGACAGCGCTATAAGGAGTGCATCAGCTGCTAGCACAGCCACCATGAAGGATGGTGGAGCTGTGATGAATAGGTGACCTCCCCAGACCTGAAACAGGCTGGAAAGTAGGTCTGATGGAAGCACAAACCTCCCAAAGACTATTTTGTGCAGCATCCTGTGTTGTAACAGACCTTTTCTAAGATGCTTTGTCTTCCCCATAGATTCAGTCCATTTTTCTGCTCCTCCGTCTCCATCTCAAAGCTACTTTCTCATCACAACCCAACTGAGACCCCAAAGGGAAACAGCTCAACTAATAAACACTTGACCACTTGGCATGGGTTGGCTAATTCAGGCACAAAAAGCCTTTTTGGTATATCCAGAATGGTCCACAATAGATATCTATGCAGCAGTTTGGTTCAGAGTGGTTAGAATAAAAGAGGTGCAAATACTGATAAATGATTCACTTCAATTTTTCCTTCTCTCTCACAAAGAAGAAAATAAATGGCACAGACTCAATTTCTATAATATTCTGTTTTCATCTGTAAGAAGAAAATTTTCAAGCTTAGGTGCCAAAAGCAGGAAAATTAAACCTCTGTTTAGACAGTTAAATAAGAGGCTCGATTTTCAAAGGTACCAATACCCTGTATGCCTAATTGCTACCAGAAGAGGCTGAAACCTTTACTTTTAGAAGGATATTTTCCAACTCCATAAAAAAAAACCCCTTCTTTATTTGCAAAGCAATTTCACAGAAAATGTCCATTAGGGAATGAGGGACAGAAGTCCACTGAAAAACAACATCCGTGTTGTTTCCTTATAGAGTTCAACTCCTGGTGCTAGGCAACTCAGAGGGATTCAGTAGCAACAGAGTTACAGTGATAAAGGTCTCATGCTCAGCTCTTCTTCCATTCCTCTGAACTGAAGGGTTGAATCCAAACGACTGCCAGTGGAAATTAGGGGCTTCTCAGTGTTGATCTCCTATGAGAAGATGACCTGCTGAGTGGATGAGGGTTAGGGTTAGGGTTAGGGTTAGGGTTAGGGTTAGGGTTAGGGTTATCTACCTAGACACTATTTCCCACAGTATTCTCCTGGAGAAACTGGCTGCTTGTGGCTTGGATGGATGTTCTCTTTCCTGGGTAAAAACTGGCTGCATGGCCAAGCTCAAAGAGTGATGGTGAATGGAGTTGTGTGAGTCCTCTTCTTGAGCTTAGTGCATCTCTACCTGCTCCATGTATTGAAAGTACAAATCCATTATTATGCAGCCTGTGTTACACTGGTGATAGATTTAGTCCTCAGCACAGACAGGGAGCACTCTAAGCAGATGGGAATGTCGTTGGAATAGGAGCTTCAGGATTTGACCTTGATCAAATCGTGAGAGATGTTGGATTACACCAAGCACTAAGAATTTCCTATCATTTCTCCTCAAAATGCCAAGACCCAAGATGGACACTGACAGAAGATTAGATGCTCTTAGATAGCTTAATGTGCAATGGAATGGCTCTGAGTGTCAGAAAACAAATAAAATACAACCCAAAAGTGTCATGAACTGAAAAACAGCCTGGTGCTGGAATGAAGAATAACACGGTTTGGAGAAGAGCTGTCATCTAAAGATGGGTGAACTTCATCCTTGTGTGCTTGTGAGAAAGCTCTGAGACACACTAGCAAAGCCAGGTGGGAAATGCAGTGTCAACCCTCCATGCCAGCGGATAAACAGAGGACTTTGGTCCCCAAGGGCTGCCCATCAGCTTTGAGGCTATTCCATCAGATTCACTCAAAGAAGAACAAGCTTGGAAGGCAAATGCATAGACTTTACAATAAGGCCTCCAACCACAGGGAAGAGGATTCTTTGCCCCAGGTTCTATTTTGTGCTGTGTTTATGCTCATGCTGACTCTGAGCGGACACTCTCAATGTGTGTGATATCACACAGATGCTGAAGAAGAGAAATTCCTTTCTCCAAAAGGATGGGCAGCTGGATCAAGGGCAGCTGGATCAAGGGCAGCTGGATCAAGGGCACCAGATCCACTTTGCAGGGTGAAAGTTATTCAAGCAGCTGCTGTTTCTGGACATGCAAACAAGTTGGCACTGGTATATAGCTGTTTTCATAGCACTGTGATTGTTCTCTGATCCCTAATAACTTCATGGGATGAACCATGGGTCCTTTGGTGCATAGAATATTGAAGGGACTAAGGTGGCATTCAGGACATATGAATGATGTTTGCCTTGAAAGACCCTTTTGCTTTACACAAGGCAGTGACAGCATAGCTCAGCTGTAAAACATGGTCACCTTGATAATGCATCAAGACACTGGCTATTAGAAGTTTAGCAATGAGCACAATATCCTCACGCTCTGAAGAGAAGGAGGAGGGGAGGGAAGCCTTTCAGCCATAAAAATGTCAATCTCGGGTTTACTTAAAAACCCCACTAAAACAACGAGCTGAAAAGGGGAAATCCAGAAAACTCCCTCAATAAATGTCAGTACTTTTAAATTAGGACAAAGGAATTAGAAAAATGGAGGCTTATGTTTAATTCACTTGAAAGCAAATTAAAGGGTTCGGCTTATGGATGAAAGAGAAAATTAGGTTATTTTCTCTCTCGGAGAGTTACCAAGGCTACTGCAGCCCAGAGAAAGCCACAGTTCAGCAGACAGCTTTGGAGAGCTGCTGTTGACAGGGCTGTTTGCACATCTTAAGTGGATTTAGGAGAAGTGGCTCCATCTCGGAAGCTGGACCAGACACTGTGTCACATCCCACTGGGGACAGCACTCGGTTGGGTCTAACCCAGGGATTATTCCCAATATGGGGATGAAGCCTCCAGCAGCAGGTTATTTGATCTTTGAGATACTCATGTGTTAGTTAAAGTCACCTTCTGACCCATAGTGTGGTACCTCCAGCATTTTCACATGGGCTAAATACCTGCTTTTAGACAAGTACCCCAAAATGTGCCCCTCAGTCTATAGGTGTGTGTTCATTACTCCTTTATACTGCCAGGGCTCAAGCTGGAAGTGATTTAACAGAAGAAGCAGGTTTATCAAGTGCTCAGTTTAAGGAAACCCTTATTTTCAGGTTCTGACTTTACGTTTTGTACTGTTTCATCCTGTTTCTGCTCATTCTCAAGGTCTTCTTTTATTCAGCTCCTCCTACATTTCAGAGAGGTTTCTCAGCTTTGTTCCACCAACAGGCTTCATTAGCACTTCTTTTCCACCTTAGGAGCCAAAACTGCTATAGGAAACCTTAAACAATTCAATTGCAAGAGAGACCCAGGAGATGCTCCACTACTAGATGAGCTCCCCACACCAGCACTGTTCAATATCATTTCCCCGTTAGCCACTACCTTACTTTTGGCCTGGTTCCCTCATCAAATGCTGTGTTTTCCTGCTAGAGTAACAAGGTTACCCCATGGCACTGCATGAATTTTCCATTTAAAATCCAAAGAAAGGAGCTTTTTCTCATGTCTGTATTTTTGTTCCCAAACAAAAGTATTTTATCCAAGAAAATACCAGGTTTGCATGCTGTGATCTCTTAGCCATTCCACATGTCTTCAGTTCCCTGTTACCCCATATTGTTATAAAGCCCAGTGAAGCTTTGAGCAGAGATTTGCATCTCTGATGTCTCTTGGATTACTTCTGTCTTTCTGATGTAAGCAGTGCTTTTGCTGGTCCCCAGTCCAGAGACTGCCCCTTGACTGGGTAGCTTCTGGTCTGCATCCTTGCCTCCAAATCCAAGTTTGTGCGTGTTGATCTATGGAGCTACGGTGATGGAGAGTACGCAGTCCTTCTGATATGATGTTTCTGGGGATAGAGCTTCCCTGTGCTTCTCATTTCTCAATGCATTTACTTTCTCAGTGCACTTTGCTTTTGCTACTCTCTTCAACAGCTCATCTTAAATGAAAGCAAAGGTGAAATACTTATATTTTCCCAAGGGATACCTATATTATGACAAGACATATAACTGGATATCAGCCATAATCTCTTCCTTCATTTCACTGTATAATGTGTGCCCATCTTCTGTGTTTTCTTTTCAAGGTATCCTATGAATGTGTATATGAAGAGTACAGGGGGATTTGGGGTCACTACAACACCCAGATTCCTTTTCCCCTTTGTTTACCTCCAAATAACTACAAACCATGGAAGATTAATCCTGCTGTATCCCACAAAAGGGGTGGCTGTGCTCCAGCAAAGTGAGGAGTGTGATTTGCTGCATTTATTGATGGCGTAACTCTGCAAGGTAATGTGGTCCTCCAATTGACCCGGCTGGGAGCTCAAGCTTCCCAGGATCTCAGGCTTCCCAGGATTTCACCAAAGGAACAGAGTTCATAAAACCTACAAGGATTCCCAAGGTCTTTGCATTTTCCTGGGGAGCCAAACCTACTAAACTAAGCAATGAGTTTGGACACCCTACAGGTGCTGAGACACTCTGGAGTCCTTGGAAGAAGGAAGTTCTTCCTAGAAAGATTTCACAGCAGCCGCAATTAATAGCTTTGGGTGGTTTTGTTTGTTCCTTATTTGCTCCTAAATGGTAGCAAGAAACTCTCCTTCCCTCGTGGCAGCCCGATTTAATAGGTTTGCATGACATTATCCCAGAAGTTCAGCAACCAGAGTCCATAACAACACATCTGCAAGCAACAAAGAGAAGCAAACCTCCTAAATTAGCAAAACCCAGGTATGTTTCCAATTCACAGCTCTTACAATCTCACAAACAGCTGATAACCCACAACCAAAACCCTTCCCCTGCCCTCTCCTTAAAACCAGCACCAACACCACCTGATTAAGGAGGGGATGTAGAGGATGCAAGTTGGTGTCCAGGCACAGCAGGTAAGGATGAGCATCACTGCAGTTTTTCCAGTGCAGAACAAGGTTAACCTGTTTCTGATAGTGGCCAGTATGAATACCTAAAGAAGACAATAAGAATGGAAGCAGCTTGGGGTAAAACCTTTACAGAACACTCCCTTAACCTCCAGACTTGCAGCTCTGGGAGCTCCTGAGATACAGGTAAGGTTTCTGTACTTACCCTGACTTGGAAAAGGTTACTCCTTACTCATTACTGGAGTGCTTACTGTGAAGTTGTCTAGTTTAGTGGTTTGGAGCCATTTTAGCTTCTAACAGTTACAAAGTTCTGTATGAAGGCAGCAACACACCAAAAATCCACTTTTTGAAATCAGTTTTGGATCTGTTTCCTTTTACTTTAACATCTTGGCCCTCGCACTGGTATGAGATGAGGCAGAAGACAGATGATCGCCATCCACCTTGTCCAAATAGATCTGTATTCCCTACCCACACCTGCATCTTCTCCAGGCTGAAAAGAAGATGTAGTCAAGCTAAAGTTACCCTTTAGATCTACAGAAGCTGATTCACATCTTAGATCCTATGGTATAGATGGAGCAGTGGAGAACAGCCTCTCACCTGGCTCTGCTGGTTGAAATGGTTTTTGAAGGGGGTGTTTGGAAAAGATCTAGCAGCCCCAAAATCCTAGTGGCAAGTGTGGTACTGACATCCATTGAAAACTGCTCCCCATGCTCCATGGTGTCCCCAGGAAGGGCATCAAATGAGCATCCCACAGGTAGGTGTGTATGTGCCAATAACCATCCTACTGCAGAGCATCCCATGCTGGCTGACTTGGAAACATCCTCCTGTGCCTGCAGACAAGGTGCCAGCCATCCCATGGGCTCTGAGTTCATCCTCCTCGCTTCCTGAGCTTTAACACCTCCAGCAAAACTCTCCTGTCTCTGATCCACCTCCTTTAGGTGACCTCCTCATTTTTGCTCATACGGAATGAGGTTTGTCCTGCCTTCACCTCTCTCTTTCATGTCCATCACTCCTTCCTCACTTCTAGGGTTTTCCAACTGGATTTTCTTCCACTGGATTTTCTTCCTGGGCTAGACAGCCAAATATTTCATGTGAAGAGGACACAGTTCATCCTTTTTCCTCCTGTTTGTGAACATTCTTGGCACAGCAGGGAGCATATTCCCGTTTTATTGCTTTGGCAAATATTCCTCTTTGCACTCAAACTTTTGCTTAGGACCCATATGTTTTGAGCTTCAGAGGCAAAACAGGGTCTAGCTTGGCCACTCAGATTATTGCTAGAGTGAAGAAGGACTGGGTTTCTGCACTCATTTGGTTTATACACAGCTGATGTGAGGCTGGATGGGTTTCCTGAAGTTTTGAGCAGTTAGAACATAGTCCTATCAATCAGATCATCATCATCATCAGTGTTTTTTGAAGCCACATCAAGGAAGCTTGCAGAGCTGACCTGAAAGTGGGATGCTGGTTTTTAGCCTATCTTAGGACAAATTTTGAGGTTTTCCAAATGGTTCCAAACAGTGAGGTCTGGAAATGTTTTGGGGCAGGGAGTACTCTGGTGCCTCCCACTTTCAGAGATCAAGATAGTGCATGGAGCTGCTATCCCACCTCTGCTGCCTGGTGCATCCTCCCTATTTCTGCCTGGCTTTTTCTGCCACCCCAGCAGCAGGTTTCCATAGATTCTTACTATTCCCATCCCACTTTTCTCGACAGCTTCATGTCTCCTGGCCAGCATTGGTTTATCTTGTTTCATGTGTTGCAGGCCAAGAGCCTGCCACCATTTCCCTGAGAGGTGTTGTGAAGCAAGAGATGTTTGTGCATGAGTGCTGTCCATGGATGGATGCTCTGGAATGGTCCTGGCTGTTTTCCAGCTTCCCCGAGTTGCATGAATCCCTTAATCTCTCAGTCATCGCTTCACTGTTCATAAAAAGAGACAGCTACAGCTCTCTTGCCTTGTTTCTATGGCTATTTTTGGATTAGGAGACCATCTATTATCAAGGGAGTGTGCATGGTTGGGTCCTCCACAGCAGTCCTAAGGAAGACAAACCAACCTTGTGTTTCAGTTTCCATTGTAACCTGTTTCAATCTCACAACTGGGTTTCTTTTAATCAACATATTTCATGTGCCTTCCCTGCCCAGTGATTTCTCCGTGGACCTACACAAACAATGCTTTCTTTCATTGCCTTTTCTGTTGTCTGGAGCTCTGGGGAGCAGCTCATTGGGATAGGTCTAATATGAGCAACAATGATCAATACCTGGATTCATTTGTAAGGAGAGGTAGCAGGTGATTTCAGGAGAGGGGTGTGTATGTGTGCACAAGGAGTGTTTTTTTCCTTAACTCTATTCATCTCAGCATCTACCCAGTGATTAGGAGGAAGCCCAGATCTGATAAATAAAGCAGCAAGGAACAATGATCCCTCTTTCTTCATGGTATGTGCAGCATGTCTCTTCTGGGTGACTTTTCCCAGTGCATGAGTCTTTCCCCTAAAGAAAAGGCAGGAAATGCCTCCCTGTTGGGATGGGTGGTAGGGGTTGTCTATGCCTGGACTTCCCCATCTCCCAACCCCCTGCTATTATCCATTTTCATCAAACTCAGTATGAAGTGTTGCTTTCATGGCACTGATTCACTAATGGCTTCCCCTTGTATGGAGGGGGAGGTTGTAGCTTGTCCTTAGCCCAAGAGAGGACAGCAAGGCTGCTTTCACATTGCCTCCCCCACCTCTACACGTGCGGGTGGAGGGGCTTGATGCTGCTTCACTGATTGGACCAAAGGGAATGTTTTCCTGCAGCTCAGATCTCTTCAAGGGGACAAGACATAGTGCAAGGGAAAGAATCACAGAATCCCAGACTGGTTTGTGTTGAAGGGACCTTAAAGCTCATCCAGCTCCAACCCCTGCCACGGGCAGGGACACCTTCCACTAGAGC
>JANHGB010012980.1:0-16853 GCA_026283785.1 Coracopsis vasa
GCAGGTATTGAAAATTCATCCCCTTGCTCTAGCTAGTGTAGGCAACTTGGAGGCTGTGAACCAGCTGAGGACTCACTTGACTTGTGCAAGGCAGAGCATGTCTCAGCCAGGGCTGGGAGCCTTATCCTCGTATAGGATGAGAGTCATAAAATCGGTACTCCATCAGCCAGCACATGAGACAAAAGAATAACTTGGATTAAAATAACTTGGAAATGAAATATTCAGGCACTTCCAGTTTTTAGTTCTTAATTTACTGGCTCCAGAACAAGCCACTTCCACAAAATCAGGCTGGTTTTTAGGCATACGGGTGTGCACATGAGGGTACATGTATGTGGGTGGGCAATGCACACCCTGTCATCTTAGGACTTGTCTACAAGGGAAAATGTAGGGTTTTTAAGGTCTATCCACTATGCGTATGAGTCAGTCGGAATAAATTACAGCATGTTACACCCTCTGAAGGCTCTAATCCAGCAGTGAGATGTCCTTAGAAGAGGGTAAAACCTACTGCAATCTCTTGGATCAGAGCATCCACGCTAAGGTTTAACCCTGTCGGATGCCGACTTCCCACATTCTGCCAATCCCTTATAACATCACCCCTTATAACATCCCCCCTTATAACATCCCTGGATGTCCCTGCATAGGGAACATGGGATCTGCATGGTCTTTTTGCCATTCTTCTTGCTGAGCAGTGTAGTGAGTAGCTCTCATGTGGGTGCAGCACATCACAGAAACTGATCTGGTTTCTGGTGTCTGAACCTGCTCATGTGCACACAGAAAAGGCAAAGCTTGTTCTGCCCTGGAAAGAGCCTTCTTGACCCTGAGGTGTGAAATCCTAGTTTTCCCCTACTCTTTTTTCTTTTTCATTAATATATCTCTGGAGTTTGGCTCTTGCACAATTCTAGGTTCTAAGGACCAGAAGAGACCAAAAGAAAGAGCTTGAATTCCTTTCATTCTTCTTCTTCTGCCCCCAAATCTAAACTGCTTGAAAAGCACATCTAGTACCAGTGGATTCTGCTGTCCCTTCAGACCCTGTGTCCACAGAGCTGCAGCTGAGAAGTAGAATCTCCCTGCAGAGGGTCTAGGGAAATGAAAAGCCTTTGGGTCTGAGTTAATTATTTATAAGCCATGCTGGCTGAGTATACAGCCTCTTCCAGCCAGCTCTGTCCTCTCAGCCTTTGTGCAAAGGCTAAGAAAACAAATTAAAGATAGGAAAAGGGCACTTCTTCAGGCTGAAAGCAGGAGAGTATGGTATCACAAGACAGAGAGAAACGTCCTTCAAAACTCTAGCATCTAAGGATTAGACCACCTCATGCCTCCAGTGTATTAACCTTTCTGAAACCATGCAGAAAGAAGAGGTGATATGACTCTCATCTAGCCTTCCATATAGGTAGACATGGAAGCGCAGATACACACACTCCAGCTACTTCAAATAGCTTCCCTGCTTAACTTTAATGAAGGGACTTTTCATAGCGATCTGAGGACCGGGACCTGGGTTACAGCAAATTATCATTTTTTAAGAGTGAGCAGCTGAAGTTATTGGCTGCTCTACAATTTCCATGTCTCCCCCTGCACAATGTCATATTTTTAACTTTGTAATTACATGGTAGGCACCCAGCGCAGAAGTGCCGGGTCAGTATCAGGGCATCGTGGGGTAATTATGTGGCCATTTTTGTCTTGTAAATTACAGTTATCTTGGGATTGAGAGAAGGAGAACGGCAGCAACTGCTTGACTAATTGGTAGTTTAAAGTTTACCCAGTGCTGCCTTGAAGATGCAGCTGTGGGAAGGAAGAATAGCTCTGGACCCTGTATGCATGGCTCACCCTGCTGCTGACACCAGCCCATCATCCACTGCGTATCCCCCTGGATGGATGGACACATCTAGGGAACACATTCTGTTCTGCTGCGGAAAACCTCCAACTGCCATATGGATTGAGGCTATTCCTCTCTCTCTTACCTCTTCCCAAACCTCCATAGGCAGAAAAATTCTCCACCCTCCTAGGAAAGAACAGCATATTGCTCCAGAAAGATGCTCTGCCACTGCCCAGTACTGCTCTGTCCTCAGGCAGCTCCTCCCTGCTCTCCTTTCTCTCCCTGGGACGTCCTTTCCTTAAAGAAATCTTTACATTGAGTTTATTCCTTGGAGCCATAACAGTCAGATTTGGTTTAGCACCAAGCTGGAAAATAAGTCCTTTATTTTTACTGGAAGGTCAGAGGGATCTTAATGCATCATCATTAACAAGTCTGCCCTTAGTGGTGCTCTGAGGATGGCTCTGAAACACAGGGGATGCTTACTGAAAACTAGTTAGAGAAAGCAAGTTGTTACTAATAGTTAACAGCTTCTTGCTGGCATGACTGAAACAAGCTAGGAGGGCAATGCCAGGACTTCGTGTTGGAGAAATCCATGAAGGACTGTCTCCCATAGGAAGGATCCATGCTGGAGCAGTGGAAGAGTGTGAGAAGTCCTCCCCCGAGGAGGAAGGAGCGGCAGAGACAACGTGTGATGAACTGACCACAACCCCCATTCCCTGTTACCTCATCACTGTCAGGTGTTTTTAAGATTTGGTTTTATTTCTCCTTATTCTACTCTGATTTGATTGGTAATAAATTAAGCTGATTTGCCCAAGCAGAGCCTGTTTTGCCCATGACAGTACCTAGTGAGTGATCACTCCCTCTCCTTATCTCAATCCATGAGCCTTTCCCTTGCTCAGTTGAGGATGGAACTGGTAAGACCCCTGTGTCTAGTCAGGGTCAACCCCTTGCAAAACCCCAGGAATCTTGGAGATACCCTGCAGATAATCTTGCAGAGAAAACACCACAAGAACAGCTCAGAGGACTCTAGGGGGGTTTTTTAACCAAAAGGTGGATGAGAAAAAAGATGTTGGCTCAGTAACTATAAACACAGCTCTTTACACACTATGAGATAGCAAAATACCAAAACACCAAGGAAGGCAACTCACCAAATTTGCCAGAATGTAGTGGTAGCCATTCCCATTCTTTTCAAGCTGGATAATCTGCAAGATGAAAACCAAAGATATTTAGATATTTAACAAAGAACAACCTAAGGAAGAAGAGCTTTCTTCTACCCTTCCTCCCTTCTTTTTGACCTGATGAAACTGTTCAGTTGTGGACAGGAAGACATAGCAAAAGAAAAGTATAAAGTCTTGTTAGAAGAAGTATGAGGCTTTCATACACGATATTTAAGCATCAAATCTGAAATTAAACAGGGTAATATCACAAAGTGGATCCCATATGCTGGGAAGAATAAACTACCTAAACAAATCTGTCTCCTTAGGGCTCAGGGTGGGGGAAAGGAGGAAACAGTGGTGCCTATTTTATTTTAAAGGTTAAACAAGATTTATATGCAGACAGTAAAGGAACAAAGTGGGGAGCTGGGATCCATTTGTTCTGTGAATGGAGCTGAAACATCAAGCAAGACTAGAGAGAACATCGTCCGAGCTAGAGTCACTGCTGCAGACACCTACCTGAGCGAGATGTCAGGAGGTTTAGACTATTGGACAGCTTTTCTCCTTTAATACATTGCGATTGCTTTAAACCACATCTCCAGAACAAAGCTGTTTGGGCAAGTCACAGAGGATACCCTTTGCATGTTCATTGAGATTATTTATATCTTCATATTCATGGTGTCCCAATATATGCTCTTTGCCACTTACTCCTTTCTCCCTGATGCCTGCAGAGTTAGGTTTTTATTCTCTTTTATCAACACAATTGCTTACAGATCTGTAACACTGGAAAGGTTTCACTTGTCTAGGTAGAAAGGCACCACCTGTAGCAGGCTTTTCTGTGGTTATGGAGACAGTCATCGATGAGATGGTCCCTAATTGTCTTTTTCTCCCTTGATTTAAAAAGATACAGAAAAAACACAACTAAAAATCACATTATTCTTGCCGACTCCATGTTTCCACTGAAATTCCTCTGCATTGATTTCCAGCAGCACTGTTCAATTCTTACCAGGTTATTAGAGCCAGACACCACCTGCATTTGAGCCAATCCACGTATAGAAAGATGTCAGTAAAAAACAACCTAGCCCATACCAACATGAACTTGTAAAAGAACCTGTAAAAACAAGAATTGCTAGTTTCTGGGAGAATTGTGCTGTTTCCACAAGGTTTCTTTGCTGGCAACATTACCTCTTATTTCCATTGTTGTATGAATTGATTCTTACTGCCTGTGTTTCCAGGCAGTGGTGAGGTCAGAAAGATCCTCACAGCCAGAATTATAATAATAAGACTTCTGTGTTGGATTTGACCAGAGATCTGTCTACCCAGCACTTCTCCCTGATACCAGGGTGCTTGAGAAGTGTCAGACAAGGGCATGCACGGACTGATCCTCCCCATGGGACAGCACTCCCAGATTACTGTGAGCAGCCATTTAAGGATTTCCAAATGGATTGTAAATGAGCTGACACTTGCTCTGTGCAAGTGGTTCATCTGCCTTAGCCTTTTTCTGATGAAGTGCTCATGTATGCACATTAAAACTCATCTGGTTTCCAGCATTAACGCAGAGGCAGCAATTAACTCCGATGAAAGCTTCATTTAGTAGCAGTTCTTTATTCAACCAATGTTAGCTCCACCAGCTTCACTGCCCAGTGGTTCTCCACACAGGATCCCTTAGTATGGCTCCTGCTGAGTAGGCTGGGACCCTCAGCAAAAAATCTCTGCATACCTAAGGCTATAAAGATATATACTCTTATTAAGGGTAGTTTTCTGAGTATCTTCCATTGACAGATCTGAGCAGCAAAACCAGACCCAACTTGTCCCCTTTCATTTATCACCTAAGACTTTGCAGAAAGTCCCAGACCCTGTGAGAGGAAGGAGCATCTCCAGGGCAATGGGGTGTTTAAGATTTACGATCAAATTCACCATTTCTCCAATGTCAACAATATTGACACTGGCTCCTTCTGCCCAAACTCTCCCTTTGTTGTGTTATTAGGTGTCAGAGTCCATGAAGCAGAGAGGGCTGCCGTCTAGCTTTCCCTGAGCTGTTAATCTTGCAGCCCATCCACCTGAATTATGAGGCTTGCTTCCTGTGTTTTACACAGTTATTTGTGATCTTAATTTATTTTAAAATGCTTGCTCAGTCCTAATGTGTCCAGACAGCGGTAGCAAGCTGAGGTTATAATAGCATTTATCACTTAGCCTGAACATGGTGAGAAGCTGTGCTAGGCTGCATGCTGATAGCTCACTTGGGCCACCTAGGTTTCATTACCCACTTCTTAATGGGCCAGTTTGACATCTATTAGAGAGAAATCCTCTCAGAGTGAAACACTGGCAAAGGAGAAATTCCAGTTATTCATTTTAATGAGAGACAAGGAAGAAACAATACAGGGCTTTGATGGAATACAACCCACCACATACTTATCCCATTAAGCTACACAGTGCAGCCCTGCGGATATCCTGCCATGAACCAAGGCCTGGCTCATAAATGCCAGTTACCTCAGCAAAGATAATTCATGCCGTTGAGACATGACACAGAGAAATCTCTGAGAAAGAAATCAGGTCATTTTCCCATGTATCATTAACATATTGAACACTGGCTCCTTTACAGCTACTGTCTCCAGAACATGAGGACTGCCTTGCTGGAGTCAGTGGTGGTTGTTTGTGTTATGTGTACAGAGTGGGGAGAAGAAACTTAAAGTGTGTGCGAGCACCAGTGTGTTCATGTAGGCAACGATGCTAAACAGCCATCCCCAGCTCTTCTGTTCACTGGGGAGCACAAATCCACAGCCACCGAAAAGACAGAGACAAGCTTGTCAGGGAGGAAGATAAATGCATTAAAATGTCCCTGAGAGGCTGAGGCAGCTCCTTGAACAACTCAGGCACTCAGAGAGACAGGGCCAACAGAGCAGTGACATCCACACAGAGGTTGCTGGTGCGGTGAGCTGAGACCAGCCACCAGCCCCAGTGTGAGTCCTGGCTGAATTTCTTGTGATAATGAGCCCAACACTGCCTTTGACTCCCTTCGGTCATCTGCATGTTGTGACAGACCTGGCATCCGCTGCTAACAGTGGGATAACTACCTCTGCTTTCAGAAATCCCTGTGGACCCAGAAGAAGAAGGCAAACGAGGATGAAAATGGACTACACAGGTCTGAAAAAGTTATTCACGGCCCTATTCCTAACAGGAGTGTTACCAGTTAGGCACAGGTGACTGTTGGAATTGCTCTGTCTTTTATTAGGAAAACACAACATTGTTCCCTTTTTTCCCTTGGAATGGGTGTTTTTTACAGCATTGCAGAACAAATAATCACAAGATCTGGATTTTTAGTGTTCTTGCAAATAGCTTTACCTATATCTAATTTAACTCTTGGAATCATAGAATAATTTGGGTTGGAATGGACCTCAACCTCTTGCTCCAGTTATGTGAAGAAATTTGAAAGAAAGACTTACTTTCCTGTTCATATTAGGAAAATTAGATAATGTTTGACTACAGAACTTATCTTTCTGTTAGACAAACCAGGCTTAAAAAACCCAACTTCATTAACCCTACAAATCTGATATAACCTGGAGGGAAGGGAAGCTTGCAGAAAAGGCAAATTCACTGCCTAGATCCTGTCATGCTGTCAAAAATGTTGTTCAACTGCAGCTGCTCCATGATCAGAGAGAAGACTTTATCCTCCAGAATAATCTGGTCTCTCCTCCATGAGCATGACCTTTGAGGTTAAAACCTCCTACTTGCTACGTTATTATATATAATAAAATAGCACCCAGAGACACCCATCAAGGATGGATTGTGCTCATCACTGAGCCGTGCATCTGGTAAAATGTCAGTCCTTGCCCCAAACAGCGAGCAGCTGAAGTGTGAGATATAAAATGACAGGTAGCTTAGACAAGGCAATGTGTGAAGCACGAGGTAAGAGCGAGCTGATTATGAGAAGCATAATAGTGGGAGTCACAGCACATCGGCTGTGGGGCCCTTTCTAAGTCATGTAGAATGGGAGTCCCAGCGGTGTAAAGGGCTCATCAGAGAAGTCAAACAAGTGGGGAACATGGAGCAGCGGAGCTCACTCAGCATGAATACATTAGAGCTCCCAGCACTCTTACAGCTTTATAGTTTCAACAGTAACACAACAGAGAAATATCTGCAAGCTCAGCAGCCTGCTGCAATGCACACACACCACATCCAATGACAGCTGCCATGAGACGTGGATCAGACAAGAACGGGGAAGAGAACTCTTCCATGAGAAACAACCCTTCCCATCCTGCGTGCAAGACCCCTCCCAGACAACCCACCCAACAAACCTTGCTAAGGATGATGTTCAGCCGCTCAGATTCACAGTCGACCACCACCAGCCTTTCCTTCTTCTTCTCCAGCTCTTGGAAGAGCATGCGGTAGCCCTCTTCTGTTGTCGTCAGGATGTTGACGGCTGTCACCTGCCAGTTCTTCTCAGCTGCAGTATCCAGCACTTTCTGTAGGACTGACAACCCTAAGATGGGAAGAGACGGAGAAGAGAAACAGGTTTTAGTTGTGCAATGGCATCTTTGCATCCTTCTGACAGCCTGCGTAGGTGCCTCAAGCCATGCTGGATACAGCATCGCAAGTACAGGCAGCAGCTAATAGTCTAGCATTTTCCCCAAACACAACTGGGCTAGAATTAATGACTCCCACTTTTTCTGTCCTAGCACAGAAAATAGGATGATTCCAGGCCTGGTTTTCCTTTTTAATCAGCAGATCAGTCTCGTTGATCAGGCCCTGCTGTGGGATTCAGATAAGGGCTCTAATCCCCATCTTTCTTGTCTGTCACTACCCAAATCACTTGATTTCTTTCAGCCACAGTTCCCTTCTTGTCTTTGATCTGTTTAGGCTGCATGCTCCTAGAGTTAGGGACACCCTCAGCAATCACACCACACAATCACATTCAGTGTCCCTGTCTCTCTCAGCAGCATCTCATCAGAAAACTTAATCATTTTTAAAAGGATCTTGCCTAAATTACATAAACAGCCTTCCAGAGGAGAGACACGTAATAGGGGCTGCTCCGGAGTCCTGCTAGACAGCGCTGCCTAGTGCAGTCCTTTTGGGATATTCAGTGTGCCCATGCCTCATGACAAGAGAAAAATGGGTGGAATGCTTTTATACCTTCTCCTTATCTCCTAAGGTCATCCTCCTTGCAAGGGCTAATGTTTATTTCCAGGACAGTGCTGTGAATCTCCCTTATCTCTGCACTGTCCTCCCAAGTCCATTTTGTTCTCAGCCTTCAAGCCTGGTGCTGTAAAGTCACCTAAGAGCTGGGCAAACTGGAACACAGAACAATAAGCTCACTAGCCTTGTTCATGGTTTAGAAAGTTAGAAAATATTTTCCAAGAACCCAGAAACAGCTTTTGTTATTTTACATAAAGAACTAACACATACTAACAGGGAACATGGAGTCTTCATAGAAGCACAGAATGGTTTGGGTTGGAAGGGACCTTAAAGCTCCTCCAGTTCCAACCCCCAGCCACGGGCAGGGACATCTTCCACTTGACCAGGGCGCTCCAGGCCCCGTTCAAACTGGCTTACCAAGCTACCTGCCAGAAACGCACACATGTATCACAACTGGATGTCGGCTCAGGTGAGACCTGTTCATGTTCATAAACATGGAACTTGGTGACCTTCAATTTGACTGACCTATTCAGTATGGGACCCATTCAGTACAAACCATTTCCCCATTTGAAACTCAGATTGCTTAAACATTAAATCTCTCTCTCATGTTGATGGGATTCAGACCTGACCCTATGAACGCAGACATACTGGGTCATGCTAATGCTTCATCTAGGTCAATGCCCACCTTCAGCAGTAATGAATATTTAGAAATGGAATAGAAAATAAGGAAGACATAGGGTGGTCCTTCCTTTAGCCACTCTCTTAGCCTCCAGCAACCCACAGTAAAAGGACTTCTTGAGGCAAAGACTCCACCTAGACCACTATCTTCGATTGCCTGATAACCCATGTACTTGTGACTTACCCCGGTCAGCATCGTAAATGTACACAAACTTCTGCCAGCTGTAGTGCTCGATGACATTGATGAGGGCATCCTGGAGCTCTGGGCGAAGCTGGAGAACAAACTGGTTGGACGTTTCAACGGGGAAGCTCGGTGTTATGAAGCAGACGTGCAGAGCCCCGCAGAAAGACGTGAGCATGTTGACTGTCCTCCTCTCATAAAATCCAAAGATGGCATAGACGCCCTTGGAGAACTGCGAGCAGACTGGAGGAACAGAGAGAAAGGTTGTGAGGGCAGAAGGACAAGGAGGTTTCTCAGGGAAGTCACCAAAATGAGCCTTTTCCCTGAGATAAGCTTTCTGGACTAGGTAATTCTCCTTGAGGTCTGGTGTTGGTCAATGCAACCTGTGAAGAACAGAGCTTGTGGCCATAGGGTGCTCTACCTTTTGTCTCCACAAACCTTCTTCACCTTTGATAGGCAGAAGTGACACGGAACAGTGAATTCAGCATCCTCAAGGCTCTGCTGAAGGCTTTGCTGCTTCTGGGATAAAATGTGTTATCTGAACAAGGGAACCCCTCAGCAGAAAAGCACAGTGGCTCTCCAAATCCTGCCACCACCTTGGGGTGGCAGCTGGCTGGCCTGTGGAGCTGTGTTATTATGAGGGAGAAAGGCTACAGCCAGATCTTGTTGTTGCAGCCCCAGATGCATTCAAGGAGCAGAAGGAAAGCATTTGTAAGACAGCACAGTCCTTTGCAGCCAAGGACTCCAGGAAACGAGGAAACCATGGATTTGACCTCAGAAGCTGAGATAATGCTGACAAGCCATCTCAGCAAAGGTTCACCTAAGTTGAGTGCAGTCAGAACACAGCTATGGAGAAGTTTGTCCTAGGGCATGAGCTGCTGACACTGAGGTCAGAGCCACTGACATGAAGGTTTAGCTCACAAAGCCATGGTGGTGAAGCAGTGAGGTGGTGGTGATGGCCTGGAGGTCTCCATGAGGAGTGCTCATTGGGTCCTCTGGCAGGTATTTGTGTCTGATCTCAGCAGCTGGCTCTGCTGGGTAGGGAAGGCTCTCTTGTGTTGGAGCCCCTCTTGGGAGAGCACTTAATGAGATCGTGAGAGCTGCTGGAAGAATGCCTCAGGATCTCAGTGGGGCAGAGAGAATTCACACTTTGGGCTGTAAAACTTAGCCCTTGCGACAGTCAGATTCATTTAATATCAGCCCTGTTTATGGCACATCCCGAGTTACCATCAATAAATCTCCAAGCCAGAGAGTGGCAGTGACAGTGTTTTCCCTCTGTCAGAACTCCTGGCACTAGTGTCTCCTTCTGTTGTCACTCCGACTCTGAAAACCTTGGGCTGTGACATTTATACTGACTCAACACTTCACACATCACTTGCCAGCACACCCCAGCCCCCCCTAACAGTGCAGGGTGAGAAGTTGGATGTGACATTTTAGGGTCCTCTTGCAAGCACTCTGCACTGCTTGGGAATCCCTTGACCTGGTTCCTGCTTGTAGCCACCGGTACCAAACCTTCTGCATGTGTGACTGGAGACAGGCTCCTGAACATGAGCTTACTGCATCCTTAGCTGGGCTCCATCCAAGCTCTGTCCCTCCAGCAGGGACCAGAAGTCATCCCTGACTGGCTTACAGCCATCCTGGATAAGATTACCTTGTTCCTAACTTCTCTACTGCCAGCACCAAATATTCAGAGGGAAGAGCAAGAAATCCTGTTTCCTACTTATAAAGTGAGTCCCTGCTCCCATCTCACCATCAAAACAAAGCAGCACAATGTGTCAAGAGCTAAGAACGAATCTCATGACACTGATGAGTGGGAGTTGAGCCCACGTTTTGAGCATCCCAGCCCAGCAGTTTGTCCCCAAGGTCACCCATCCTCTTTTCAGTGCTCAGTGTTGGTGACCTCATATACATCAGCAACTTCCTTCTCCAAGGGAATTTGTATTTTTGTGAGGCAAGAGACTTCTCGTGAAGCCTGAACCACGATGGAAATAAAACCCTCTTCTCTTTATTTTCACAGCAGTGTCTCTCTTTGCAATCAGCAATTGTGTCTCTATCAGCTGGAGTCACTGCCCTCATCATGAGACTGACACATCCAGGAAGAAAAGTAGCAGATATGGATAGAAATAGCCTGAACATCATTTCCATGTGACTGGACTGGGTCTAATGAACAATGCGATTTACCATATGTGAGAGATCAGAACACGATCTCTGGAGACTCAAGCTCCAGGCTCACTGAATGATTAAAGTGACATTCTTGGGGCAGCTGAACAATCCAGCACAATTAATAATCCAGATAATAAACTTAGCCGCCTTGCTTTATTTCAGGCAAACTGTGGCTTCCTTCAATTTTATTTTCTCTTTCAAATGAATCTCTTATTTTTGAGATATTTGATTTTTTTTAACACTGTGGCTCAGTCATGCTCAGGCAGCACTCCTACACTGTTCTGAGACACTCATCAATTCCAGCTTTTGAAACAGATTGCACCAACAATGGCTGGGAGAATGAACAGTCTTTCTCATTAGTAAGTTTGGAAAGAACCTTAGCTCTCTTTGTACTCTCAGGCTAAGAAGGGTCATGGATAAGATAGATAACATGGGATGGAGGGGAAAGGCTTGCTGAGGGTTAGGGCCCAAAGAACAACAAACTGTTGTGTCAATATGGAAAAATGACAAGAGTGAGAACTGCAGCCACCTTTCCGGGACTAAATTTGGCATCATGTAAAAATAACGTCTGCAAATTCATTTCAATTTCAGAACTCTTTTAAATTACAGATGTGCCAAATGAATTTACCCAGCAAAACTAACAAGAAGTTGCTTGCCATTTATTTAACTCACTAAAAGATTACTGCAATGTCTTTATATTTGCATTAATCGTTTTATTAAGCAAATTTATTAACAATTGTGTTCTCATTTGATTGCTCTGCAACTTCCTAATAACATACTATTAAGAATTGCAAACTTTAACTAAAGGAAGGAAATAGTTTAAACCCTGTTTGTTTTTCTAGTGGGGAAGAAGCTTATCAGTTCCTCAGCAGTCACTAGCCTCTGGCTGATGCTTTTCTAAAAAGATTAAGAAATATAAAAGGCATAAAGAACATGCTGCAATGGAAGGTCCATGGAGCTGAGCTCTTTTGGTCAACTGGCTGGTGATAACATCACACGTTGCTAGCCTCCTGCCAATACCTGTTAACTGCAGGATGGCCACAACCTGGCTTGTCCTCCAGAAAACAGTTGCAGTCAACCTGGTAATTAGCTCTAGCTGTTGAAATCAGACTGTTCAGCCTCTAAAGCTCATTCCTGGAGGCAGGAAACTGGGTGAAATGCAACAGCACAAATGTTTGCATACACAAGGATGTAAGCATGAGTGAAGAGTGTTTACTTGGATGTAAAGGCAGACATTTGTGATAGTTTGCATGTACAGCCTCTGGGCTGCACAAAGGGAAAGAAGGACAGAGAAGATCTATTCTGGTAACTATACTATTATCTTACAATGAATTTGTAATTATAGTTTTCTTCTAAACAAACCCTTAGAAAATATAGTTCATAATGATAACCATGGAAACTGCTACTGTATTCATCTTGATCAGCCCTTTGTATTTGATCAGGTTGGGACTTGCCTGGAACATTCCCAGGGTGTGCTGCACCAGGCACCACAGCCATCCCACATCCCTCCTCCTCCAGGCATAGGATCTCTCACTGTGTCTCCCCAGTGCCATTTCACTAACAAAATGAGGTTAAAGTAAAGGCATTAACTTGATTGTCACCTGGTTATGCTGAATTGAAAAACCCATAAACAACCATGTGTTTGTTCTTTGGACATAACTCCCCAGCGCCTGTTGCAGCCAGGTGAGGTGAAACCTCCTCAGACTGTTTAAAATCACTTCTGACTTACAGTAAAAATCAAAACAGCTTTGTAAGGTAGTTAAAAAGTGACTGATGTGGTAGAGCAACCAGGAGGAGGCCTGCATCCTCCCTCTGTGGAACCATAGCCACCGTGGTGCTGGTGCATCCTTGAATTCAGATAAGGAAAAAGCATGTTTGAAATGCCCAGACTCCAGGATTCCTAGTCCTGCAGTTTATCTCAAGTTTCTCTTTGCATATGGAAATATTCACAGTAAAGCATTTAAATCTGAGACAGAAAACACTGGTTTTGTTGAAAGCAGACACAGGATAGGACATCAACTCAGCAGCTGAAGAGAGGCAGCTCTGGACACCTTCGCAAATGCTTCCAAGAAAAAGAAAAGTACATGCCAAGAACTTTAAATTGCACATTTTTTCTTCAGAAGAGGAAAGCAAAAGAAGTTTTGAGTCTATAAAAATTCCTGGTACACTTTCTTTAGCTAAAGCTCTCTATCAGACACAGAGAGAGTAGATGCACAAGACTGATTTCTGCATTTAGGGGGGGCAGAGGTATTTCAGATCTGGAGGTGTGATCTGATCTATGTGAAAGGAAGGTGTCAGATATAATGGATGTCTTGTTTGGATTTTGGTACAAGCAGAAGGAAAGCAAAAAGAAATGGTCACCATAAAGACGGGCTGCAAGAGGTTCAGCATTTGAGGGAGGAGGAAGGGCAAATGGTCTGTGCAGAAGGACGGAAATGAGGATTTGGCTTCCAGGAGTGAAAATGGTGCAATTCTGCTGAAAAGAGAACTGCTCCCCATGGACACAGCTGGAGAAGAAGCCTGGTAGGAGATCCTGGCAACTGCTCATCTGCCATTTCCTTTAGAAGCAGAATTTTCACCATTTCACTGAGTTTAAGACTAGAAAGGGACATTAGATCATTTCTACTGACTTTTTGTATCTCATGGGCCATTAAGTTTCACCCAGCTACCCCTGGAGGGAGCCAATAATATGGTTTAGTTGACACTCAGGAGATTCAGCTGCTGCATGCTTCTGTCAGAGAACAGAAGTACCGAAGGCAGTGCTAATACCCAAAGCCACAAGAGCAGTAAAAACCTGATTAAACAAAATATCCACAGATGTTCCCCACAAACGACTCGTGTTCTCTGTTGCGGAAGGAGATGAAAAACCCAGATGGTCCCTGCCACAGCTCAGAGGCCTTCCCCACCCTGAAGGATGTAATATCTGAGAGGCATCTAGGAGGGAAGACACCATACCCTCTCCAGGAAAGCCATTTCCACAACGCTGAACAGCAGATGTCATGAGGAATTTGAGTAAACTATTCTTTTATAGCCCAAGCAGGGAGGGAAAGAAAAGTGCAATCTGGAAATATAGGCTCCAAGATAAGAAGAAATGTCTGAAATCACCTAATCCAGCACAGACAGCACTTCCTCCAGAAACAAACTAACAAATGCCTTTCAAACATGTCGAGTGGGACCAGACTTTGAACGTCAGCTCAGTCCACTGTCCTCTGTAAGCTGTTAAAGACTAGCCCTGCAATCTCTCCAGCCCCAGTATCAGTGTGGTACCTCCTTCATCTGCTCAAACCTCCTGGGCACAGAACCAAACACCTCACTTGCAGCAAACCACACTCGTTGACTGAAGCAGTGTCAAAGAACAGTTCCCACATGCTTTTCTTTGCTCACTTGAAGTGTTTTGTGTGCACATGTGGGAAAGAGGAGAGGGTTTGTGTGTGTGTAATTTATTTTTAGCATGCCCTGCCTGGAGGCGACCCTCACACGGTGATGGAGATCCTGACATCAGGTCTCCAAAGCTGGTGGAGCTTCAATGAAAGAGCACTAGTGTCTGCTTCAATTAGGATCAGCTCAGCTTTCCTCCCAAATGTTTGTCCTCACAGCTCTCCACTGTGGCGTAGGTGCCAGAGCGCATCTCTTCAGCACATCCCAACGACAGCATGTTCCCACAGATTTATCTAGCAGGGGAAAGCCAAACAGATTCTACACTCCCCCATTGCTCCACGCGTGTATTTAGATAACAACAGATATGTCCCATATATTTGATCAACTGCAAATCAGGCTGACGTGATATTACAAGAAATATACATTACTCTTTCCAATGTATAAAAGACACAGAAGCGTGCTCCCTTCCATCACTTTCCTCCTCTGCTGCTCTAAACCATCTCGGAAGCTGGAAAGTAGTGTTGATTTTTACATTAAGATCTGCTTTACTTCTCTCATATCTAAACAATAATCTATGACCCAGGAGCTGCTCATAACTGTTTATGTTGATAGCTTCAATTTCTTTTGTTAAGTTCACCCAGCTGACAAATAGGTCTTAGTTTGTCTGGTTGAAGAACGATCAGTTTCCCTTGAGATTAAATTGGATTTGGGATACTTCTTTCTCGCATGCTGCTGAGTTTAAAGAAACAGAAATAGCATGGTGCTTTGTGAACAAAATTAACAACATGGACTCTCAGTCGTCTAAGTGCACTTCTGAATTATAACCATGGTGGTGGAAGATACGGCCATGGGAACAGAGACACCACTGGAAAGGACAGGGTGTCATTCCAAGTAGCATTCAGACTTCACAAAAGCCCTAATTCCTTCTGTAGTTAAAATTAGGTTATTATTCTTATGAGGACAGGCTGGCTAACAAGGGTCCTGCAGCTAAGAGATCAGATTATGTGTAGGGGGAAACAGGTCTAGTGCCATCTCTATTTTAGATTTGTTATCTAATCATGACTTGGATCTTTGCTTTTGAGGTAGAGGAAGGCAACTGCCTTTCTCTGAGCCCCCTTTGTTCCAGTGCCTCGGGTCAGAGACTTCCTCTTGCACCATGCCCATACAGTTCCAAAATCAGACTGTATTCTTAGCTGGGAGCACTGATGCCATGCTCCCAAGCTGTGTAAGGTTCTTGCTGTCTACTGCCTTCATCTCTCCAGTGTCCCCTACCAGAACCACAGCTTTTCCACAGCACTCCCTTCCTTTATAACTTTTCTAAAAGACATAGAGAAGGGCTTTGGTGCCTGGGAACAACTCAGCATTTTTCAGCTCTAACAGAGGATGTGACCTTCCCACATTGTCTCATTTTTAAAATAGGAGCATTTTAGGAAAAGATTCTCTTTTCCTACGTGCCAGTGTGGCTCGTTTCTGGGGTACAGATAAGTGTCAAACGCAGTTGGGATACAGCTGTCTGAGAAACCTTTATGGCACGTTATGTCATTAGAAATCATCATATTTAGTTGATGAAAAGTACCTTCTGGAGCCCAGGGATGGCCCACTTGTGACTCTTGAACCTTGCATGGCTTTTGATGAGTTTGATGTTGACACATGTGCCGGAGCTGTCTTACACTGTCAGCAAGACTGCTGGGCCATCCGGCTTTGTGCCGTGTCCAGAAAGAAACAAGCAGAAGGTGCTGGCTGTGCTGGGTTGCCTTGGAGCAGCAGAAGCTCTACTACTACCTCCTGCTCACACCCCTCACCTCGAGCTCCCCTGCAGCTCCCCTATAAAGAGAGAGTGATGCCTCACAGGGCCTCCAGCTGCAGACGGATGTTCCTATGGACCCCATGGGCTCTAGATGATCAGATGTCCCTGCTCTTCTCTAAGTTCTTACAAAGGAATAGAAGCCCAAAACTTTGTCCTCATTGAACTCTTGATGTCTGAAGCAGAGTCATAAATATTAAATCAAGATTGCTACAAAAGAAAAAGTGACATCAATATTATAAAAGGGGGCGAGGGAGGAGGGTTAAATCAATTTTGCTTTTGCTGCTTTATTAGATGGCCTTTTTATTATATTGGTCCTTCTGCAGACAGTGTTATACTAGGAAAACTAAGCAGAGTATCACAGTGTAGCTTTCTGCTGGGGAGCATGAGCAACAGCGGAGGACAAGAACAAAGCACCAAACTCACAGCGTGTTAATACAGTACACAGCACACTGCTCTTAGCTCAGCACAACATTTAATTCTGGGCTGTAAGAGCTGAATTATTAAAGCCAAGTAAAAAGTGGGGAGAGAAGGGTGGGAGGGGGGAAGATA
>JANHGB010012981.1:7166-32602 GCA_026283785.1 Coracopsis vasa
ATCAGTGCTGTTCCCAGGCTGAAAGTCAAAAGCACAGCACTGCACCAGCTACTAAGAAGGAGAAAAATGACTGCTACAGCTGAAACCAGGACATCTATAAAAGTAAAATAAATCTTTATAATGAGGAAAAGGAAATGGACCGTTAGAGATCTGATATTTTTTTTTACTTGAAACTAAATAATTAATTTTAATAAATAAGCCTAGGAATTTTATCTCTGGAAATATCTTACTGAAAAAAATCCTAAGTAAATTGTTATTTTTTATTCATCTAATTAAACAAAACTCTGCTGCAAGGAGTCTATTTTGTTATTGAGCACATCTAATTGGTCTTATTCCAGCACCAAGCTGGAGGTTAAGAAAATACTTTTCAAATTTGAATGGATAATTATTCATTTTGAGGCTACTATTGTAATCTTCCCTCTTTGTTTTTAAGCCAATGAGATGGCAGTTATATTTTTATTGATAAAACATTTCTACGTATTACATTTTAGTATCCACAGTGATCTTATGGCATTCTTAAAAGTGGATACAGGGACCATAGGAAGAAGCTATGGATTAGAACATCCTTACAAAATGTTCGTAGCTGGGAGTTGGTGAGTATACTGTCTACCCATTTTGAAATACAACTGGAAGGTGATTCACACAAGCAATGTCTTCAGAGGGAAATCAGTGAACGCAAGGTATGCATATGGCAAGCATGAAATGTCATGCAGTCTGCTACTCTCACTTTGGTACTGCTCAGGGCATAGACTGATGGGCAAGGGTATGCTGGAGAAGGCCAGATGTGCTTTGGGTGGTGAAGAATTGCCTGAGACTTGGCAAGATCATTGTGAGGGAGTGGCTGGCATCAGCTCAGTTGTCTTTCACAGAACTGACTTTGATCCCTTTATTGTTGCCATGGTAACATGAGCCTCTGATCAAATGAGCCTTAATCACCAAGTTGGAAGTCAACCTCTCCTCCTCATAGGAAATAAAGTGGGGGAAGAGGAGGAATTTCTGGGGGTTTTATTCCACACAGAAAAGTTTTTATTCCACACAGAAAAGTTCAGACAATTCTCTTGACCACTCCATGTCAACTTTCCAACCTCCTCTATGCAGTTTGGAGTTGTAATATTACAAGTATATGTGTGCATGCAGGGAAGAGTATTTGCTATACAGGAAAATGCATAGCAGTAAGCACTTAAAAAGCTCTAGCTGAATTGTATAACTAGTACTAATGCTTATGGGTGGATATTCTTCAGAATGCAATGTTTATCAGATTTGATATTTTAAGATATTAAATAACTGTATAGTGGTTGTGAGCACGTTATATTCTTCTGGATACAAGGAGGTTACAGCGGCATGTATTAAGTGCTATTATAACACAAAGAACAAGTGGGTTGTATCACGGTGATGTTGCATCAGCTTTTTTGTTCATATAACCACATTACTAACATGTTTTGGTTTTTTTTTAATCTAAACCAACTTTGCCATAGCAGATGGAGTACCATAATGTTTTTTGATGCTATAAATAAACTTATGTAGGACTCTGTTTTGGGGTGGCAATATTGTGGCAAAATTACTTCTGGTTTCTAAACTATTGTATTTGAAGATATCAAATTGCATCCATAATAGCACTGCAGTGTGCATGTAAACACGCCTTCAAGTGGAGGCTTCATATACAAGAAAATATCTATTAACTATTGAGAATGACTGAAAGGATGAGTTTTCAGAATTCTGGGGAATTATTCAATTTTTTAAAGATCTCATGATAAAATGAATATGAGAGAGTGCAGAAAAACTGTCACAGATAGAGTGATGCACTGCTTATAAATGTGAAGTAGTAATATGTTTAGTGATATAAACCCATGATTTAACAAAGTTTGTTAGCAAATGTGACAGTGGTTTAACAAGATTTAATGGCGAGGTACACTTGAGTATTTACTGCATAGGGGACAGGATCAGACAAAACTGTTAGGGAGACTCTTCTGTTGAGTCATGAGGTTCAGAAAGGATGTCCTTGTGCTCTGAACTCCTCAGAGAGGAGTCTGGGTGTAGTTGGATCCAGACTTAGTCTCAGACTTGTTCAACAGTTTATGTCTAAAGGATTGTATGCATACAGTCAATCCTTAATATCATCTAGCTAAGATTTCAAAGTGTAGCACGCTGTTAATCACTTACTAAGAAACTGCTGCAGCAAGAAATCTCTCAACATCAAGGAGTAACTTTAAGAGGTGTACCTACTCAAAGGAAGATCCTGGCTTGCAGCCCACTGCCATCCAGGAGAGCCCAATGGGCCCTGGGCTGTCTGCTATTTATAGAGTAAGAAATGGACTCATAATTGTGCTAACCTGCCGACTACAGAAGTTAGTTTCCTTCAAACTTGGCTTGAGTCAGAGCTTGACCAGCACCATTGTTAAGGGTGGTGTGTTGCTCAGATTAGCCATTAGCTATTGTGTTGTTAGTGTCTCTCTCAAATCCACTTTGAGTCAGATGATTCAGATGCAGCCATCATGAACAGACACATCTATTAGGGTTGCCACTGGTGGTTATCACTTGAGCAGAGTTAAAGCAAATAAAGATCAGGTTGGGAGAGGGAGTGCATCATCACAACAACTTGATGAAAACCTAGTTAATGAATGAAATTTGGGAATCACAGTGGTGGGTTAGCTGATGCCAGGCAAATCTATGTATGGAATAAATATATGGGTAGGCACTACACTGAGAGAGACAATTTCTCAGATTAAAAATGATGACCCTCTTATCAAAGAAACTGAAAGACAAGGGGAGAAATAATCAAATATTTTAGGGATCCTTTAAAAGACAGTGAGCCTCTGCAGAAAAAACGTGAAGGATTGCATAGTCAGAGAGGAAAGTTACTGCTTTTTAAGGCAGAAATAAAGGAGAAATCACAGAAGGTGCAGTCACAAAACTTACTCATTCATAAAATAAAATAAAATAAAATGAAATAAAAATAATAAATAGAACCCATTCTTCTATCCAAGCCAAACAGCTTATTAAGTCAAAATAAGAAGGACTTGTTTTAATGCATTCTTGGTGGAAAATATCACACAATGGTGGAGCACAGGCAGTTGCTTGTAGAAAACTAGGCTTTATCTTTTGCAAATATGCCATCTCCTTCAATATATTTCTATCCACTGTCATATAACATCAAAGGCATTTCAGTCTCCAGGAGAACGTGTTTGAATGGTGCGCTGCTGCTAGAGACTTCTGTTTTGGAGAAAAAATCCACATGGCATTCTCTGTATATTTTTTGTTGGTTACAGAATAAAGGAGGGAAAAAGGCAAAATATGATAAATAAAACATTTAGAAAACTAATATGACAGTTGTGAGATCAAGATTTTCTTTATGTGGTCACAGATGCTGAAAAAGAAAGTTGAATTTATATTTTAAATTTTTTAACTAAAACTTAATGAACTCCTTTTAGATACAACTTTTATGCAGGTTTGTTGATCTATAATGTGAGGCTCATGTGTGAAAAGGTCTGCATCAACAGGATCTTGCTGTGAACGTTTTCTTTTGATGTTTTTATCATTATAGTGTGGGGTGGTGAGGAAGACTCTCACAAGAAAACTGCCAGCAACAGTAACAACATGCTTACTGCTTTATTTCTCAGTCTAAATCAGAAGATGGGGAGTTCCTGTTGCTTTCTTGCCCGTTTAAGTCCAGGGTTATCTAAACGTAACTCAGTTAGCAGTGCTTCTTCCTTAGAGTATTTATTATTTTTATGGTTAAATAGCGTGTCAAAGACAAAGAATTTTACTCAGCCTTAAATAATTTTCTATCAAATAGCAATATCCAAATCTGTTCTGAAGAGAAAGAACACAACTTCTTATTTTATAGCAATATTTGACTGTTTAATTTATTTATTTATCACTTACTATTTTGATAAAGATGAAGAAATGTAACAACATTTGTCAATTTCTCTTTGACTTCAGAAATCAATAGGTATTACTTTGGAAGGTAAGACTCAAGGTCCCTGTGGCTCCAGAGCATGCTTGCAAGGGTTGCTAAACATCACTAGTTAGTTTAGTTCAAGCTCTCACAAATTCTGTATTCATCTAGAAGTGTTCATTGTCAGGGTTAATTGGTTGAAAAGTAAGATACTGGTTGCATTTAAAAGTATTTGCTGCTAGCCAGCTGGAGCCAGCACTGGTGTATAGAAGGTGGTGTGCTGTGGCATCTGTTTGAGCTCAGGTGCTGAAAGAGACAGGCCTTTGGACACATCCTTTACTGGCTGTGTTTGCTGAAGGTGAGAATTAATGTATACTTTGCCTTATTAGAGCCCCAGCACTTAACCATACTAGAAACAAATCAGCTGAGAACTCAGTGTGGATACAATTTCAAGTCAAATATAACTCTTTGGTGACTGAAAATATGAAACATGGAATCTGCAAAATGTAACCTTTTCAGAAACTTAGTGTTGTCACTACAAAGATTCAAAGGAGGATAGTGAGGCTTTTGTGTCCTCTAAAATATGGGAAACAGATGTAATATACTCTTTTGGTAACGAATCTTGTTAATATCTATGTTAACACTCATATAATTACATGTAATAAAAAAACTTCAGTTCTAATGATCTTCTTTGCAAAAGTTTTCTGTACGCTTTGATGTATAACTCCAGAGGGTACACACTTTCCAAAGCAAGAGAAACATTATAGCAAAAGAGAAATTAAAGATCCTGACATTATGTATGATAGTTTTAACCATAAAATGATATTTAATTCCATAATTACACTTTTCATCGCACACTTACTTTTCATCCACACTTTGCAATTCTGGTGCTCACTTCTCTCTCCAAAGGGAGCTGCTCATACAGAAATCTAGACTTGTTTTTCCACTGGGTGAGTTGCTAGGAGGGCAAGAGAGGACTGTTAGACCAGCTTAGGCCATCTTTTCTCCTTCTGAAACCAGGCACAGGGATCAGAGCCCCAGCGGATGTTTGCTTCCATGCTACTGAAAACAGGTATGTAGGTCCACAAGAAACTATAGCTATGTAAAACTTCTTCTCTCCTAAGGTGTGGTATCTGCTCAAAGGACATGAAAAATAAAGTCAAGGATTACTCTCCAATTCAAGATATTATAAGGCTCTTGCATACCTTCCCTACACAGTTAAGATTTTTGAGCAGAGATGTCAAGTATCTAAAATTTCCTTATGTGATTTTTTTCTTGTGCAGTGGCTAGGATGAGCTAGAAGACCTACACTTTTATTGCTCTGATGTAGGTATTAACAGGGTCCAAATTACAGCAGCTCTCCAGAGCTCTGAATGTGCTGCATTATCAGCAGAGATTTAGCTTTTATAAATATTTATAAGGGAATTTATTATTATTACAATGAACTGCAATACAGTTGCAAATGCACTCGAGTGCATTAATTTTAGGGTCACTTTATTATGGGTTAAATCCTGACATCTTTAATAACTGTTAATGAGATCTTGTTTGGTAAATAGCACATTTAGGGTATGGCCCATTGATCCTAAATTTTCTAGAAATTGTGCTGAAAGTGGGCAAGAATGGCAGAATCTGACCTAAACTTTTGAAACTGGCACACCATGCTTGAAATACAGAAAGGAAAGTGAACTCACAAGTTTCACTCAGTTTTAGTCAAAATGTCTAATAAGAAGTATCCATCAAACCAGACTGAAATGTGTCATTCTTATAGAAGAACCTCCTGGGACCCTTTTGAAAGCAGCAAGTTTAATAATTGCAGGAAGTCATTAATTCTTTACACTCCCCTCCCCCAGTGTGATAAGAAGAAGGAAATACACCTAGAGACGTATCAAAAGAGGGATTGCAGTGTATACAGATACACATAAATGCAGTGTGATCTAGCTAATTTGGATAATGAGTTCAAATGTCTGTGTCAGACACTTGAGCCCATGCTGACATTTCAAATGGCTAAGGAGGTTGGCAAGGCTGTATTGCAAGTGGGCTGCAGCTATAGCATAACCCAGCTCAGTTAAAGCCTGTAGAATCACACAACCTCCCATGACACATGCAGCTGAAATATGAAAGGGATTTGGTGACAAGAAACATGTCTACTGTGCATTCATTGTGCCCAGAGACTGGACCAGATTCTTGTCAAGAAAAAGAGATATTTGATGAAACTAAAAATGTGTGACATAAAAAACATCTTTTCTGAGTACAGAGAAAGTATTTTGAAGCTGAATAGTTTGTGTTTAGGGTTCATTTATGTTCCTTCAGCCCTGGTTTTCAGTCAAGAAAGTCTTTAATGAGACTACGTCTTCTTAATGCGAAGGTCATTTACCACTTTATCAGAAAACTACCATAGTAGTGTGACTGAGATCACTGTAACTGATTTAAACTTTTCAGGCATAGCTTTCATTTACAATAACACTGGAAATATTACTCTGTTCTAAATGTAATTTGACTTCATTTTTACAAACCTGGGTGCAAAGGCTCAATGATAAGTAAAAATAATGCCACTGAAGGGAGATAATTACTATTCATTAATTGTTTCTAATTTTGTAGGAAGATTATGTTTCAGAGAAATGTATTTATCAAATACAGACTTCATGCAGTCATAGGTAGAAGACAGGACACTTTGAAGTGTGCTACGATATGGAATCTCTATAAATGAGCACTCCTGAATTTTGAGCCACTTTTTGTTATGTTTGTCATTTATTTCTTATTCGTGAAAACTGTATACAACACCAGTGTACAAGCTGTACTGTTAAAGATAGGAGGTAGGAGGGATTTCACTGGCACTTATTTAAAACAAACATTTATTATCTGATAGATGAGCACAATATAAAATATGCTATTGTGCCTTTAGAGTGCCTAAGGGAAATATTATTTAATCAGCTGACAACCTCAAAATTGAGAGTCTGGCTGTCAGTCAGACAAAAAATGTGTTCCTCTTCCCCTTCCATCCTGCTGTAGCTTTCAGGAAGATGATAACTATTGCTGTAACTGGACTTTACTTTTTTGGATAATGAAAATATGAGTGAAAAGAGGCTGTGGAGAAAAAGATTAGTAGCTTGCAGGAGTTAAAACATTGGTAACTGCAGGACTTAAAATGGTGGTAATTTTTGGCTGCACAAAAGAGTTTCTGCTGAATATTATACCTTGCATAAGAATAAACTAGTGTTTATTTGACTATAAGAGCCTGAGTATGCCCTCTCCCTCAGTAGGTCCATGACTAATTGAGCATGATTGCACATGACAACCAGCAGGAAATCTGGCAGGTATTTCAGCAGCTCGGTACTGTAGGAGGATGAAGGGTCCTGTTGCTGTTGAGAAGCCAATAGAAACAACAGCCTCCACCCCCAAGCACAGTCTAAAATGTCAATGTGAGCTGTTTTGCTGCTTGCTTTCTTGTCTGATTGAAAGAAATCTGAGGGACAATTCAGTTACAAAGTCTAGTTCATGGCTAGAAAAGGCTCTCACTTTCTGAGTGAGGGAGCCTTTAGGAACAAAGTTTATTCCTCAAAATACTCTTTTCCATCTTTTCTAGTACAAAATTGCCCTCCTGCCTTATTAGGCTCTTAAACTTCTGAAATATATCATCACTAATGGTAAAGAATTTAAGTCTGTATACACAGTAAGCCTGTCTCTATCTTAAAAACTGCTTGTATTTCCAGACCCTGTGATGAACCACTTTGCCCTCACTGGTCATCAGTCTTCATCATAGCTGCAGTCCACTGAACCACTGAAACTATCAGCCTTGAAAAGGAAATTGCTAGAAACAGAGATCAGCTGGATGATACATTTGAAAACAGATCACAAAGGATAGCACCATTATTTTGAGGATAGTGCCTTTAAACCAGAACGCACTTCATTGAGGCCATCCCTTGGGAAGATGTCCAGAACTGGATTTTGCTCAAAAACATTAGCTTTATCAGGTGAAGGCTAGCAGAAAAGGAAGGAAATGTTTGTGTCAGGAGAGGAGGAAAGCTGAGATTTAGATGTTATTGAAAGATACCGTTAGAAGCTCAACAAAATTCAATAGAAGTTTGCTTTGAGGACTCAAGATTGCTTTTTTTATCTTTATAAAAGTAAACTTCTTCAAAAGAAACCAGTTTTCTAAGATAATGAAAATGATTGCAGATATTACTGTGTTGTATTTTACATTACAGTATTATGATAGTATTTCTGTAATATCATGGTAACTTTCTTCTTCTACTCAATGTTGTTAAATCTGCTCCATAATGCATATGGAAGTGAATAAAAATCAGTGTAACAAAACTCAAGGGTCTTTGAAATACAGATTATTGATAGCACTTATATAAGCTGTTTTAGTATGAGTTATTGAGGACACGGTCTTATTTGTCAGCATTAGATCCACATTAGCAGAAGCTCTGCTGATGACAAACCAGAATCAAACATACTGAGCTTCCTTCATGTCTCAGCCTCATAGTCATTATGTCAAAGAACTAAAAAGCAATGTGTGGCTGAGTTCAGCCCCGAAGCTCCCTTGCTCCTAAAGATGTCAATTTCTGCAGGCATACTGTGCCTTCCAAAAAATAAAGTGGGACCCTAAAGACTGCTTTCTTTCCCATTTTTCTAGGCTCATGCTAATTTGGTTGTATGTAGTTTTACTAGTAGAAAAATCTGATAAAGGTGTGAGGCATTTCACTATAGGAGGTGCTAAATGCCTCTTGAAGCCAGAGAGCATGAATGTTACTTAAAAGCTAGATGCACAAGTGCTGGAGCATGCAAGAAATCTCCACCCTGTCCACACTGATGACATGAGCATGTGGGCTTCATTTTCCCCTCCATATCTGTCTGATGACCAGGATCACCTTTGATGATGTAGCCTTTGTCACTGTAACAGATGGAGCTAAAGGTGGCACTGTCATGACTCCTACTTGTGGTTTCAGTAAAACATTAACATACTTTGGTCTTTCCCAGGGAAGTATTGACATATTTTGGTCTTTCCCCAGGAAAACAAACAACAACTCTCTATGCTTCTATGCATCTACCTGCAATTGCACCATCTGTTTCAAAAGGCAAACACGACCTAAACAGAAAATGCTGTAGTATAATTGCTCAGACATTTATGTCACTAAAAAGATAGCTTTGATCCTTTGATTAGTGCAGATGTTTTAATTCTTGCATTAGTGAGGAGCCCTCTCCTCTCAAGACATCCCCACAAGTCATCCTCTGCCTTCTCATAGTCTCATTCCATGATCTTAACAGAAAATGAAACCTGGTGCTAAAACCAAATTATTCCTCCTTTTGTCTTTCACTGCAAAAAATGATAAGTATGTTCCTTGAGATTGCTTTGTCCTTTTTTTAATAATATATATATTTTTAGTGAGTCCTTCCTGCCCAAGACCCCTGCAGGAGGTTTTTTCAGTAAAACAAAATAAAAATGGATACAGAAACCCATTTCAAAACACATCTTTAATTTCAAATTTGCCCAGTATTAGCAAATGCAAGTTCCCACACAGTACTTCTTAATGTGCAGCATGACCAAGGTCATAGCAGACCCACACATCTGCCCTGATTTCCCGTGTGTGCTCAGAGTAGTCTTGGTGTGTATTCGCACTCTATGCGCTGGTGAAGTTGGTGTGTCCCTAGCATGAAGGACTGTCATGGTATGTGTGACCTGTGACATTGCATGCAGATATAAAAGCCTTTTCTCTGTCTGAGTGAAGAAGGATGATAGTTGCTGGTTGCTACTGCAAGTGACATTTTAAAACCAGGTTTAAAACCCACCCAAGCTGGCAGATCTGCTTTGAAATCCTAGCACTGAGTGACTGAGAGTCAAGGGCTGAACCCGTGGGGCCCAGTCTGGGCCATCTCCCAGCCAGTTTGCTCTCCCACCAAGTCAGTAGGGTTAGTCAGTCTATTTTGTTCTCTTTATGAAAAATGTTAAAAGGGCTAGGAAGAGAGAAGACAATCACATCTTCTATTAAAAATCAGAAATCTGGGGGTTAATTTTGACATCTGTGATTTATTAGTAGCCTCACATTGTAACTTGCTCTCTACTGTTATCATAAACTTAATTGATAACACCAAGCCACTCTATCTCTCCCCTTCTCAGCGGGACTGGGGGAATAACAATATAATGAAAAGCTCATGGGTTGAGATAAGGACAGGGAGAGATCACTCACCAGTTACCATCACAGGCAAAACAGACTTGACTTGGGGAAATTATTTTCATTTATTAATTTCATTTATTAATTTCATTTATTAACAATCAAATGAGATTTGTTCATTATAAAGCACTGCATGCCAAATTCTGAAAAGATACAGTAAAGAAATGAGTATTTGTATTATCTAGAACAGGAGATCAGGGATGTCTCCTAGCAATTTTTGTCACCTCCCTTTTTTGGTGTCTGCATTTGTCTGTACCTCAGAGGTACAAAATATTCAGCTCAGCCCCAAACTCAGCCTACTGTAGCCACCAGATTTTTTAAAACCCACCCCAGTTGCACAGTCATATTTTTTAAAGATGCCACCATGGCTACTTGCAACTTAAATAATTGCCTTATTAAAACCAAATAGGAATAGGAGAAATGTAGGTTGCTCTATACAACTGCCACTGTTCTGCTGCCACTGGACATATATTTTCATAGGCAAACAGTCCAGAATTAGCCAATCTCTGCCTACTCAGTGTTTTGATTTCTGCTGACAATGACACTAACACTACCAATTAGCAGCAGCACTGACAACAGCTTTTCTGGGAAGAAGCTGCTTTGACACCACCAACCTATTTCCCACAGGTCACTGAATAACTGCTTTATTTTAAGGATTTTTCAGTCATTATTAATCTACAGCAATTTCAAACCTGGGCGTGAATGTTTTTGCTAAGTCACTGAAGTCTTCAAAATTGAGTTTGAGAAAGATCAGAGAACAGCAAAATTGAAACCTGTATCTACATGTTTGTAGGGTTTGGTGTTTATGAGACACCTATATTTTTTAATTAAATTTGAATGAAATTTATAATCATTTAAAGTCAAGGGGAACAGTATATCCTTTTAGAGTTTGAAATCTATTGAGATTTTCAAAGTGCTGTAAAAGAAAGTGCAGTACTTCCCATTCTCTCATAGCAGCAAAAGTTACAGAGATATGAACTGTTCTTCAAAAGCATCAGCATGTATTAGAAGCCAAATGCATGGAAAGTTCTATTCTTCTGAAAAAAATGCCTTACATTTCCCTCTTAGTAGAAGGTTGCCAGAGAATCTGGCTAGGAAGAGAGATGAGAAAAGCTTTTCCTGAGCTAGCTGAACGTGGCTTCACTCAATTTTTTCCGGGTGGGGGAAACTAGTAAACTTTTGAATATTTGCATGTAAACGCATTTGATGTATTGGAAACAAAACTGTTTACCCCAAATCCTTTGACTGAATTGTTTCACACTCTGAATATGGTACCAAGAACAAAAAAAATCATGTCTCATTTTTACAACTCTCAGCACATGACATATGCTCACTCAGTGATAATTGCTGTCAGCTTACCAAATTGCTAGGTGTTAAGATTCTTGATAGTTGTTGAAATCACTACCGATAAAATGTACAACAATGCCATCCCACAGGACTGAGCACTTGAAAACCACTGTGCTGGTGATATGATTATGTGCTCAAAAAAGCGGATTTGGCTGACGGGCACTCAGTTCTGTTCTCACTTTCCAGACCATAGGGGATCACTGGGGCAACCATTTCTCAACATGATGAGAGCAAATGCTTGAAAAGGTAATCCCTCAGGACCCTCAGAATGAGTTTAATAGGACTCTTGCTGTTTCTCTTGTTTTGGAGCCATCTACCTGGCTCTTGCTGCAGTCTTATTACTTCTTCTACGTGATGTCCCATCTGGATGTGGGTAGAGTCTTCAGGCATCATGTCATGAATTTCCTGAAGTGCAAGTTCTTAATGATGGGAAAGGTCTTATTTTGCACTGGAGGTGTTGACATCCAGTTCTGAGATGTGTTAACATGTTTTGCATTCAACACGGATGTGTTGATGCACCTTAGATTTGTGAGAATTATGTATTTTTATCTCTTAATTTTCTCAAAGCTATATTTACGAAAACACTCTTTAGAGAAAAAAGCGGGAAAAATTAAATATGGTGGGAGGGAGTCTTAAGCGGGGACAGTGGGATGACAATTGCAAAAACCATGAGGAGACAGTTATGCTACTACAAGTACCAAGTGATTATGGAACTGCATGGAAGAAAGAACATGAAATTTCCTCCCTCCATGATTAACTTCAATTAAGGTAATAAACATGATTTTCTACCTTTCCATATGAATGACCTAAGTTCTGTATTGGAGGGTATACTCCAAACACTTCCACCTGTGCCTTATGATCATTTCTTCTTTTAAAATGAGCTGACTATCCCACGAATTCCAAGCTGCTACAATCATATATGTGCATACATGGAAACATCAAATTCTTCTTTTTTAGTGTCCTAAATCCATTTTTTGTCAAATGTTTTGTCATTGTTTGCTGCAAATTTGTTTAAAAGCATAAGTAGTTTTAATGACCTTGAGATAAACATTTCTCTAGTTGTAAAAATTGTAGAATCCACAGCTTCAGTATTGTAAAAAGATGGTAGATATTAAAAATAGACAAAAAAGTGTTTCCTAGATTTTTTGTTTGTTTTGTTGTTTTTTTCTTTTTTTAAGTCAGCCAGTAGTAAAGCTTCCAGGTCAGCGATTAGAGAACGCCATAATCATGTAATACCAAAATGTCTAGGTATATTAATGAGATATTTATATACCTGTCAAGGAACTCTCTTCCAGGCAGTAGTTACATATGTTATAACAGAGAAAAGAAATTTCAGGACAGGTTTAGTTTGGGTTTTTTTTTCAGCTTAAACAATTAGGAATACCATGTGATTTCTTCCTATTCTTCTCAAAAGATTAAAAAAAAATTAAATAGTGCATGTTTATAGGAATTCTTTCAAAAAGAGAACAAAATCAGCCCCAAATTCTAGGTAAGGTTCGTATGTTTTTGTCTCGCTTAGCTAGGATTAAATGGGAGGAAACTGCAGTTAGAGGACAAGACCTTTGAGAAGCTGATGTTTTCTATGCTGACTACAGTATTTATGCTTCTGAGTAAAAGCTATAGCTTTCATTTTTGCTAGTAACTAGAGGTAATAGTCATCTATGGTTCCAAAGACTCCAATGTCTTTGAACAGCAGGCTGCTCACTAACTGAACTGTGAAGAGTTTTTGTGAAGCAGAGAAGATGCTTTTGTTTCCCCTCTCAGCCTTTAAAGAGTTCTGGTAATACGTATTTCCTAAACTGATGCACCAACATTCAAACAAGAGCTGACTCTCAAACAATGCTTTTTGAAAGTATTTAAGTTTTTTCACATAAAAATATGTACTTTAGGCTTCTTAACCACTTTATTTCAGTGTTAAACTCTTCATAAGAAACTTCTTGGTTGTTGGTTTAGAATTTATTCCATGCTGAAGTATATGTAATTCTTCCTGGAAATCCTGTGCTTTACAAGTACGGAGCAGAAAAGAATTACATGCAAGGTGGACTTAGCATTTTCTAGCTACTTATTCTAAGCCCCCTTCATTCTGTTGACTTTCCTGTTAAATATTTTATGGTTTGTGAAAGATTAACAGCTGTTAGAGTTTAAACTCTTCCATCACCAGCAACAGATGACAGCTTCCCAATGTTAAACAGTGTTCCATGTTCCTTTCCAGTGCACTATTCCTTATGCCATAGCTTTTTTAAAGAATTACTTCCATGTCTCAATTTTATAAAGGAAGATCCTGACGTGCTAGTTTCTCCTTCTTCAGGCCTTGACATGAAGGCTCATTATTTTGATGTTTCCTTCCACTCTCTCTTCTTCTTTCAAAAATGCAGGACAGCCCAAATAAATGTCCCATCCCAAACCTACTGCCACAAAAACTTAATGCCACAAACCCTGAGTACTGGTAAATCAATGGAAGCCAGCTGTACTGGCTCTATTCAGAATGCTACCCTCCTAAGGTCTGTGAAACAAAGTACATAATGATCTTTATTCACTTCGTCTTTTTTTATTTTTGCGTAGTTTTTGAAGATCAGTTCCAAAACCAGTCTGATGATCCACTCTCAATATTTATTATTCCTGTAGACAGTGGTATCTTAGAGTCCCTTGAGTACAGGTATATGCGACAATCTTGACTTTCCTCCAAAACAAACTTTCATACAAAATAAAAAATCCCAGTCTTCTGAAAAGCAAACTGAAAAAAATAACCAAAATGACAAGATGACCTGGAACACACTGGTCTGGGGCCATAATACATTCGTAAGAGTATCCTGAGATTTCAAAACCTTTTGATATTTGCCCAGAAGAGGTAACTGAAAACCATATAGTTGGGAAAATAGTTAATAAATGATTACGCAAGAAGATATATTTGTTAGTTTCTGAGAGTAGGGCTTCAGGGAATAATTAAAAATGAAAATATAACCCAAAACCAAACATAAACCTCAAAACACCATGAAAGCAATTCCTAGGACTGGAAGCCTTGTAGGCAGGTGATGAAGGCAGAGAATGTTAAGTACCTGTACTCTCTTTGTCAGAGAAGAAAGACTGCTTGACTTAGTATATTAATTTCCAAAGTTCTTATTTTTTACAGATCTGAGGCATGCATCATCTTCATAGTCCAAGCACAAGGTTCAGATTAGATTCCTTGTATAGTGCCCAACCACAGTAATTAGAATCCCCTCCTCAAACATGATGTGCTCATCAAGTTAGAGCTTGCTGTGTTAAATTGAAGTTCCTTCCTATATTTTTACAAGAGACTTTGACAATGTAACTTTTTCACAAAATTTTCCTTATGTAACATGTTGGCATTCCCTCTTCCCCCCACCAAAAAGAAACCTTATATTTCTCATGATAAAGTATTCATAACTTCGCACTAAAAGATTCACAAGCTTGAAATTATTCTGTGCCGGGAACAACATATATATGTGAGATAGATGTGAGACATTTAGAAGGCAGTAGAGCAGCATCTTCTGCTTTAAGCCCAATAATTTTTATTTTACTAATTGGCTAATTTTATTTTCCCAAATATTTTTGCAAGATCTGTTATTGTTATTTTAAACTAACTTGTTATATGTTTTTCATTTTAGACTGACATTTATATGTTTTTCCCAAGCTTTTGAATGAGAAAGATTTCTCAGGCAAGGAATTATGATGTTTCTGTCTTTAAGGCACCCATACTCTGTTTCACAAATGTGCTCATTGATAAACTTGGAAAAGTTAGGGTTTAATCTAATTCAAAATTAGTATTTTCTTGACAAAACTATCTATTCTCAGTCTAAGTTTCGTTGTGTTATTACTTTTCTGTATACTCTCCAGTAGCCTCTTATTAGGCGTACTTTCACCTTTCCAAGGGTCTGTAAAGCTTATTTCTGGGCAAAGAGGTGAAAACTGGACCTGTCGGGCTATGAGTTCTCCCAGCCCTAAATTCAAACATTATTTTAAATTAGTAAAATCTCTTTTTCAATTGCAAGCATATGGACATCTGACAAAATATCTATTATATTTTTCATTCTTCCAGATTGTCTGTGTAATCACTGCTTTCTTTTATTTATTTTTACAAACATGTACCTCCAGTACACCTATCTTGATAGTACAGTTTCTTGATAGATATGCTACAGTTCCTGATGAAGAGTCCCTCCCCAGCATCCTTACAGGCCCCCTTCAGATACTGAAAGGCTGCTACGGGGTCTTCATGCAGCCTTCTCTTCTCCAGGCTAAACAGCCCCAACTTTCTCAGCCTATCTTCATACAGGAGGTGCTCCAGCCCCCGATCATCCTTGTGGCCCTCGTCTGGACTTGCTCTGACAGCTCCATGTCCTTCTTATGTTTGGGACACCAGAAGTGTACACAACACTCCAAGTGGGGTCTCATGAGAGCAGAGGGGTAGGATCACCTTCTTGGACCTCCTGGTCACGCTCCTTTTGATGCAGCCCAGTGTACAGTTGGTTTCTGGGCTGCAAGTGCACACTGCCGGCTCATGTTCAATTTCTTGTTGACCAATACTTCTAATAATTTTAAAGTTGACTTTGAATGCTCTTTCCTTTGATGTCAAACATCCTTTGATGTTGTCTTTTCTTAACTGACTTCTGTTCATACCTCCACAAACTGGATTTTTATTCAGTGTAAGCTATGCAGGATAGTCTCAGGAATACCTCATGAAAGTAGAAATTGCCATTATGGGCATTGTAAGTAAGTAGAAATGTGCATCAGCTTCTAGAGAAATCCACTGTTGCAGGAGACATGAAAATGGTTCTGAATATACTCATGAAAACAAGGTGACAGGCAGTAATTGGAAATCAAAATATCTGAGAAAGTAGCAGTACCATAGCCTTATTTTTCCTCTAAGTGTGTGACCCATTCCACTTCTCTGGGGAAGTAGCCTTCTGGCCAGTTGGAGTCAGGAAAAGACAAGGACAATGCCAGAATGATGTATGTAGGTTTCACTTTGGGATTGGGACAGGCTGACAATAACAAGCATTGAGTTTATGGCTTTTTAGAAAATGCAACAAAAACATTTGTAAAAAACTTTGTTTTGTATCACACTGTTGCTGAGGGAGGCAAAATTAATAGTAGCTATTCACTCATCATTTTATCCATGAACTTCTATGTCACAAGCAAGATTCATCAAATGTATTCCAGCTGTTTGTCTTCAAAACAAATGGTATTTCTCAGAAAAGTAACTGGTGTCAGGTGAATGATTATGAGAAGTGCTCTGAAGAGAGCAATGGAAGAAAAAGCACAGCAGAGCTCTCTCACAGGCAAGATGCTGTGTAGTCCTTCCCACAATCTCATTACAGAATGCTTTAAAACTTGCTACGCATCCTCTCCTTGCTACTGCTGCTATAGGTTGCCCAAACCTCACTGGCTAGAAACAGTGCGGCATCCACGCTTAGTACAGCAGATGTTCTTGGTACAACAGCAACTTTAAGTCCTTTCTCTTGGTGGTAGGAACTCAGCCAGTCCCTTTTCATTTATAGCTGATCTATGTCTGTACTCACTGTCTTAATTTTGATAATTAAACAAGAGTTTAGCACCTCCTTATAAAATACTCTTGGAGCCTGACCCAGTGGACTTTCTCCATACACTTTCCTGTGTGATTTGTAGGGTAGCCTGCATGATCCAGGCAGCTAAGCAGCAGCCCTCTGCACTCCTGCTGTGCCTCATCCCACCCCAGGAGTTGTTCTTCTTCCTATAAATGTTTTGAAGTTATTGTTCCTGACACCTTCAGCTAAAATTTTTATTTTCAGGGAAAAAGCACAGCAGCGTTTCTGCAGAACTCTTGTAATAGCAGCTACCACACTGCAGCACTGCATTTCAAGAGCTGAACTCAGTCACCAAACATTGACTCTCTTTCTGTTCTCCTGTCCCTAGTTCCAGCTGGATTAATACTTTCCTACTGCTATTGATGTATTTTGAAGACATAGCTGAGATGTGCAGTCAACCAGAAAATTAAAACAAACAATGACTATTACAGAAAGTAGCTGTATTTGTGTTTTTATTTGGCAAGAGACAAACTTTTTTCCCCAACAGAAATTTTATTTTAGAAAATGATCCCACAGGCTGCTGAGTTTCTTGCCATTTTTTATTACTCTTTTCTGTTGGGAAATAATTCCTGGCTTATTGCTATTTCCAACAACCTTAATTTCTATCTAGACTTCCTTCTTATCAAACAATTTGAGGTTGAAAAATCTGAGGAGAACAGAGAAACTGTATTTTATTTTTTTTCTGCTAGCCTGACACAACTGATAAAGGCTGAATCATTGAGAGGCCAAAAACCTCTTCAAAGAGAATAAGACATCAAGCCAGAAGGGCTTCCAAGTGAGCAGGTACATAACTAAGATGCTAGTTAAAAAAGTGAAGCAAAAATTCCTTAGAAGAAAGGTAGAAATATTGATGCATTGCCTCCTCCCTAGGGCTACTGTCCAAAGATGAAGCAAAAATCCTGTTCATTACTAGGTTGTACATGTGTTAGAATGACAGGAAAAGGGAGCTCAAGACATAGTGGGCTGGATTGGAGTGATCACTGTGATAAGGTACAACATGCACGCAGGCAGGGACTCCCTCCTGAACAAGAGGTGCAGTTAAGTAGCTTCCATGTGTGTCTCTACTCCATATGACAGCTCTGTAACACAGCATGGTAGTCTGACACTATTGCAGAGAACACTCAAAGCCATTACCTAGTCATTCAAAAAATCTGAAAACAATAGAAACAAAACAAAATGTCGTGTAGAATGTAGTAACATGAATGAGATATCTGCAAAACATTTGCATCCAAATAAGAACCTTCTTCACAAGGCTGTCTGGAGGTCTCCAGTCCAAAGCACAGGGCTTTGTTTATTTAAGCTCTGAAAACCTCCACAGATATGTTACATAGTTTTCCCAGAAAACATGGGCCAATGCCTGTCTATTGTTATAGTGAAAAAGTTTTTCCTTATGTCCAGTCTGAATTTCACTTCTTTTAAGATACACCTTTTGTCTCCCATCTTCATACCATGCACAGCTGTGAAGAGCCTGGGTCCATCAATTGCCTGTGCTTCTCATAAGTGCTGGGTGCTGCTGTTGAGTCTCCCAAAGCCATCCCTTCTCCAGGCTGAAGAATCCCAGTTCCTCCCTGATAAAGCAAGTGCTCCAGTCTCACTGCCATCTTGGTAGTCCTTTACTGAATGTGCTTCAGTTTGTTGATGTCTGGGTGAAGCTAAACTGCACATAGTATAAAAGATGCAGACTAGTGAGAGCTGAGTTGAGGGGGGTAACCCCTTCTCTGCGAACTGCTGGCTATGCTCCTGTTCATGCAGCTGAGAATGCTGCTGGCCACCTTTGCCCTGAGGGAGCATGGCTTACTCAAGCTAAGCTTGCTGTACACCTGAGACTTTCCTGCAGATTTGTCCTTCCCCAGCCTGTGTTGTTTCAGAAACTCCTCCAAGCTAGGAGCAGGACTTGGCACTTGTCCTTGTTCAATTTCACATGGACCCTGATGTCACTTTCCTCCAGTCTGCTTAGGTCTCTCTGAATGGCTCTGCCCCTGAATATATTGACTTCTCCCTCCTCACCATCAGTTTGGTGCCATCTGCAGTGTTGATGACAGTGTGCTCCATTACCTTCTTCAAGTCATTAAGAAATATAATTACTAATATAATAATTAGACAGGAAAGGTCCCATAGCAGAATCCTGTGGCAGTCCACAAGTTACTGAGCATTACTCACAGACCTCCACTCCTTGAAGCAAGTTATCTAGTCATTTTTTACCCATCTGGTTGTCCACCCACATCCATAATGTCCCAACATGTATACAAGATGGCTATGGGTAACAGTGCTAAAAGCCATGCTAAATGCAAAGCTCTTCCCAAGTTGGTCAGGTATGATTTGGGCTTGCTAAACTCTGCTGACAATTCTAAATCACCTTCTCTACATGCACAGAAATGTGCTACAGGAGGATTCACTCCACAAATTATGTGAAACTCCAGCATCAAGAAGTGATTCCTAACACCCACCAGAAATCCTTTGACTGCTTGTTGCCCTTGTTGCCCTTCCAGGAGCTGGCAGACCCATGCAAGGACCAGGGTCTGTGGTGCAGAACCTTCCATCAGTTGTTTAAAGAAGATGTCACCAACTTTCTCTCCCAGATTGAGTGGTTTATTGCAAACTCCCATCACAATAGCACCTTTACTGGCCTCTCTCCTGCCCCTGGCCTGCAAGCTCTCACCCAGACTGCTATCCATTGTGTACAATAGCCTCGTATATCTAAGCTGCTCCTGCCTGTAGAGGACAACTTCATTCCTTGTGCCATTTTTCTGCCTGTCTTCCCTGGAGAAGTTATGTATGTCCTTTGCAGCACACTTCTGTGGTGGCATGTGCAGCTCTAGCTCCTTCTGCTTTTTCCCAGAAATGTATGCATTTCTGTACATACACTAGAGTTCCTTCACCCACTTTTACCACTCTTGAGGTCTCTCCTGTTTCTATTTTCCTTCATCTTTTGTTTCCTACTCCGATCTACCATCTCCTTGTAATTTGTGGCTTGCAGTCTCCCTCCCCCATCATTCCTGTCTTGGCCAGCCTGTTGGCAAGAATGTCCTTGCTTCACTTTGTCAGGTGGATTCCACCTGTTCCTAGCAGTCCTCCATCTTCAGAGAGGATCGTGTAGCTGTAAAAGTGAACTCCCTGATGCTGACATCACCTGTGTGATGAGGTGCTGACCTTCAGAGCTGCATTGTCTCTCAGATCTTGCTCTGGGTTGAAACCTCTTCTGTGCTGGGGTAGTTGGTCCTGCAGGTAATGGGAACTGTGCCCTGTGTGGCATCACCATTGTGGCAGTGGACCCTTACTACCTTCATCCATTTTCAGTCCCCTTCTGTGTATCCACTTCCATGTGATACTGTGCCTGTCTGCTGTGTTCACCAGCAGATGTCTTACATTAATTAAAGCATGGATGGGACTTTGAGCAACCTGGTCTAGTGGAAGGTGTCTCTGCACATGGCAGAGGACTTGGGACTAGGAGATCTTTAAGGTCCCTTCCAACCCAAAGCATTCTGTGATTCGGTGATTCTTTTGAATACAGCTCTATAGTTCAATTATTTGTGGATGGGTTATCATCAATAATTTAAAATTAAGCGTGATTTTGCTAAAAGTCCAAAAATTAAGTCTCTGTTTCTGCTTTGGTCATGGGCTTAATTTTAAGTATTTAAATTTGAAGTATTACTTTGGCAATCAGAATAATAAGTGGCATTATTTCTAGAGGAAGAATAACTCTCTTAAAATGCATCTATTGATTGCCAAAATATATGTTGTGATTTATCAATAGGTAACAGCTTTCATTTGTGGAAGCTTACATTCTTTCTGAGATGCAGTCATATCCAACAGTTTGGATGTAGAACAGATCATTTGAAAACACAAATTCAAGGTGATAAAAACATTCTGTAGCTAATTTCATATACAGAGAGAGAAAAATCTGCTACACACAATAGGGATCTAAGTGGTCTGACTTCCTGTAAAGCTCAGTTTGAGACCAGAGTTTGGGATAGTTAATTGGTAACACAAAGAGAAATGACTACCTAACTTGGAAACAGAGAATAAAGTAAATGCTTTTCAAGTACAAAGAGGAAAAAACCAAAAGGCAATGTATGAAGTTTCCCAGTTTTATGTAAAAAGATAAATTTTTTGACTGCTATTTTCTCATGTAAATAGTTAACTGAGCCATGCAGGAGGCAGTAGATTACAGGATTCTTATCCTCATCTTATCATCACTGATTTATCTGTATGAAATAATAAGATAATATTTTCTGAAAAAGATAGGCATGGATGAAGACAATTGTCACTGCTCAGTTGGGCAGATCAGCTGTTTAAATAACTATAACAACACTACCAGTGATGAATTTTGGACAACAATGATTTTCCTATTTCAACAGAACCTTACATCTTTTAGAGACTGCAAAAAGAGAAGACCATATAGGTTCTGCGGAGAACAATGCTTTCTTTTTCTTTTTGCAATTTCCATATAAGAGACTTCTTGCTAGTTTTCTGTCTTCTTGACCTTTTTCTCCTCTCACAGTACCTTATTCTTAAACAACACTTACACAGCAACAAGGTCATTAAACAAAATGTTTGGGTTCAAGCTTTTGTAAGGTGGTTTATTTTGGTCTTAGAACACACACAGCAATATAAAGCAAAACAAAACCAAATCATTGTTGGGCCAAGCTGTTATCACTTCTAACCACAACCAATTTTCCTGTGCAGTCATGTCTGCTCTGTGTGACGTCTGCCACAACTTACATTTCACTCTTTAAAAAAAAAAAATTGTTATTTTCCTTGCCAACCAGTCAATTTCTACCTCATTCATCTTTTTTTTTGTTCTGTTTTGGAAACACCATCTCTACTCATCAAGCTGCTCAATTTAATATAATCAAGTACAGATTTAATATGTGTGAGTACCATTTATAACCAAAGAGGAGGAAATGAGCAAAACCTGGCAACTAGATGAATCTAAACAGTCATTTGAAGGCTGGAATCTCATGCCATTGTAATGCAAAAGTTCTGTTTAGAAACTGCTGTCCATCAGAGAGCTGAGGAATGCTTCATTGTGTTTGGTTTATAAGAGGATTCTGGAAGCTTCACCTTTGGCCAAAATACTAGCTCTTATTATTGATTCACTTTGTCTCCTCTTTCTTTCTTAACAAGCACAGTCCAGTGCTTGTTAAGTATAGTTCAGTACTTGATAAGTGAAGTGCTTTCGCAGTATAAGCATTTACATACGTAGTACTTGATTTTTGTCTGAGCTGTTTTGCATCAATGTGCTGTTGCAGCATTGGAGGCCTGAACTGAGTGTCCCGCTGGGACATGTATGTTTTGCAAAATGCATTTTAAGTGGTGATTACTGCTTCAGAGAACTTACTGTCATCTATTATATTCTGTAGGTAATGCAACTTACAGTATCCCACAGTGCTCTCTAAAAAACCCAGATACTGTAAAACTGGTAAATAAGATTTTATAGCATTTTATATCCTGAACCTTGTTTGTGATTTCTTATCAAAAGTAATTGAATGAAGTAAAATACATCATTTCTTGTAAAATAACTGCACTTTAAAAAATATTAAAAAAATACTAAAAAAGTGAAACAAATATGCTCAAAATATTTTCAGTAGCAATAGGCAACATATCACATATATAGACCCAAGAATTTATTTTTAACTTTATTGAAATATTATCAATCTAATCGAAGGATAACCAATAGCTGTTATCAGTCCATATTAACACTATTATAGTATGAAGAAATGCAAAAAAGTCCTATTAATAACCTTAGAGTTTCTGAGCAGGAAAGGTTTCTGCTATCTGTCTTTTCGTTGCTATGATGCTCACTCTTCCTGTGTGAGTCTAGGATGGAAGAATGACTGTTTTAGTCCCTTCAAGAGGAAATGGGGAGGGTTACAACAAGTTGTTGGTGTCCTGGGAGCTATTCTGGGAGGTATAGATGATGTTTAAGGTGGGGTTTATTTCCTCACCAGTTTCGTGTGTGGTTCCCCTACCTCATTCTAAAGCAACGTTTTCCCTCTCAGGGACTCCCATCTAAAGCCAAAGAGTGGCACAATGGCCTCCCCTAGCCCCAGCTGCCCTCAAGGGCTGCTGATTGTCACCCACTGACTCCCCAATGTGGTCGGTCCAGCCAGTGCCCCATTGGTGATTACAAGGTGAAGCTAAACCAAAAGACCCCACAGGCACTGCTTCTCTTGGCAACTGCCAAACCATGCTGAGGCCATGTCAAGCTTGGGGGAGCCCAGGGACTCTTTGCTGCCAGGGCACCACAAGGCTTGTTACTCGTCATGGCAAAAATCATACTTACTGGGATATATGTGAAAAAAAGTCCTCTGTTCAGTTATCATAATTCAGAACAGGTAAACATGAGCTGTAAAGATAGTGATTTCTTCATAAGACTATAAATTATATTACTATCACATTTTTTTATCTGCAAAAGACTCCTGAGCTAAGTTCTGCAATTCCTGTTATTTTCAAGAAGAAACCTTTCACCTAATGATGCCTTGCAGGTTCACATCCTGTCTTTAAGACACCGTTTAAGCACTTAGCTATATATATTACAGTAGAACATGATGACTAACACAAAATTATGGGACAGGTAGTAGGCAGCTTTCAAGATTGGGCCTCCAACCAAGACCTGTATTTTCCCTTTATATTATTGAATTCCTAAATTCATATTCTCAGAACTCCAAGTATGTTCTCGTGTTCTCAGAAACTGGAAGAAGGGTAGGGTACATTATTGAGCAAGTGAGTTTAATAAAGTTTTAGTGAACTCTTATGAGAACTTCTCTTTATGTCCGACAAAAACAACTTCTTTTTATTTTTTCCTGAGGCTGTGTTAACCAACAATTCCACATACTATGTCTGAAAAAACTGACATCATTCAAATCACATCCTTAGTTTTTCATGCATCTCATCTCAATGCATGTTTACTTCCCTGGAGGGAGTCTGTTTCGTTAGATTGCTGCTCATGCAGGTGAACACACACACACAAATTCTTGCTCTCTGCTTCTTGATGCTCACCACTATTCCCACTGTATCTGAAATAAACCAGCTTTGAAAAAGAGATTCAGATGTGGAGAGAATATTTTCAGCATGCAATGTGCAACTATAATTTTGACAGCTCCTGTGATCTGTTTCCATGAAGGAAGAAAAGTGAGGTATATACTATAAGATGTTGGCTGCATCCTGCTGATTTAGAGATTATTAAAAATGTTCAAAATTCCCTACAGAAAAGGTTGCTGACATTTTAGGTGAACAGAAAAACCTCAGAAATTTTAGGCTTAGGCAGAAGAAAACAGGAGGCAAAAAGATAAAAAAAAAGGCTAGCCAAAAACCTGAAGAAAAGAATTCTGGAAATGAGAACATTTCCTGGAACATTGACTCAGCATTCACTCTTTGTGATACTCTCCACATTTTCTTAAGACATAGCAAGCTTTCAAAAGCAATGTGATCTTCATTTTCTCCAGCTTTCATGTAGGTGATGTTCATAAGGCTAGGACAGGGCTCAATGGGTTTTGCCGGATGAAGCTGATTTGAAAGACAGAAGAGAGATGAATGCAATTAGTAAGGTTTTCTCTTCCTTAAATCACTAGAAAGATTCCTAGGAATAGCTAAGAGCCATGAGTTAGATGGCCACTGTCCTCCTGAGTAACTGTTTTGTTTCTATGTATTTATATCCAAATCCCTGCTCTACACTGAAAATACAAAATTACTTTTACAGTGGCTCAATTTTTTAGTCATCACTTAACTATATCCATAGCCCCAGCTAAAGAAGGATAGGCAGCCCTACAATTTTTTGAGGCTGACCACTGACCCTAGGAACAACCTCACTTTGGACAGTGATTCAATGATTTCCAGGCCTCTTGGGCATCCAGAAAGTTCAGAAGTGGCCACTGCATGTGTACACTGCTTCAATCACACATGGGAAATAGAATCAGTGTGTGTATCAAACACAAATCTGGTACTCATGGAATGCTCTGCTTTTTGGGGGAAACCAGTTAAAACCAAAAATTTAAAGTAGAATTGTTTGAGCTAGACAACAGCTATTTCTGAAGGTCCTCAAACCTATACAGCATGAAGAAATGAAATCTGTTTCAACAAACACAAAGTACTTTGTGCAAGGAGTGCAGGGGATTCTTGCTGGTTCAACATTAACAGCAGTATTAGTAATGTCACTGTTGAGACCTCACCTACAGCTTATGCGCAATGCATAGCAGGAATTAGAATGATAGATTCACAGAATCATAGAATAGTTAGGGTTGCAAAGGACCTTAAGGTCATCTAGTTCCACCCCTCCCGTCGTGGGCAGGAACACCTTGCACTAAACCATGTCACCCAAGGATCTGTCCAACTCAGCTTTGAACACCACCAGGAACGGAGTATTCACAACTTCCCTGGGCAACCCATTCCAGTGCCTCACCACCCTCACAGTAAAGAACTTCTTCCTTATATCCAATC
>JANHGB010012987.1:0-43442 GCA_026283785.1 Coracopsis vasa
AGGAGAAGGAGAAGGAGAAGGAGAAGGAAAAGGAAAAGGAAAAGGAAAAGGAAAAGGAAAAGGAAAAGGAAAAGGAAAAGGAAAAAGGAAAAGGAAAAGGAAAAGGAAAAGGAAAAAGGAAAAGGAAAAGGAAAGAAAAAGGTATCCCCTGGCCACTAATAACATGCTCTCTTCCCTTTCTGTAGCCTTACTTCCGTACACTTAACAAGTGTGAACAGCTCCAGGCTTTGAAAGTACATGTACTCTCCCACCTTCATTGCCTTTCCTAAAACCATTAACTTTCATATTCCTTTCACCTTGTGAATTCTCAAAACAACCACCCACACATCTTTTTTTGACTTACCAAAGTAAAAACTCATTCAACCATACCTGACCTGGGGAATTTATCAGCTGGTGGAAGGCTAAAACTGAAGACATTCGCAGAACATAAAAACACAGCTATATTTTACCTGACACCTTTTTCATCCATCTATGCAAATATATACATTGCTCTTTGGGTTTTGTTTTTTTATTTATTTTATATGCAACCATACACAGGAAACTATCACAGTGGCATTAATGGCATGAAGAGATGCAACCTAACAAATGTGCTGGATCAGGATTGTTCTGACAAGATTCAGTGTAACAACTATATAACAACACCTTGTTAACCACCAAACACATTCCCTTACAGACACCTCCCTTATGGACACCACAGCTTAGACTGGCTTGTGAGCAGCATAACCAACTTTGACAAAGCACTGAAAAAAGCGATCATTAGTTTCCCAGAACAGCATGTCCAATTTTCAAACCACTGACAAATTATCTCTCTAGAGTGATATAGTATAACCTCCCACAGTCTAGTGGTAAAACAGCAAGCACCATAAGAAGAACCCCAAAATGCCAGTCTATTTAAATGATTTATTATATAATTTGTAACCAAATTATTATTCTCCTGAGCAAAACACATTTCTGATCATGCTGCCAGGAAGAAATTTAATACTATCAACTACTAAATCACGCCAACAGGTTAGAGACCATGTGGAAACGGAATGTAACATGCCGTGTGCAGGGCATGCATCTCTCTCAGTGACATCCCCGCGAATGTATCCACCAGCTTCAGTGGAACTAGCATTAATGCCAGTAACTGGCTCTAATAACAAGTAAAGACAAAAGAGCCAACATGTCACAGATGTAAGCAGGATAGGAAAGGAACGACACTGAGATTTGCTCAAGTGACTGTCAAGTGTCTTGAGACCAAACCCTCACGGGTGACTGAATGGTGAAACAGCTGACAACAGCCCAATGTAAATACATGTAAAGTGATGCACAAAGGAGAAACAATCCTAAAGTTTACATAGACAGTGATGGGTTTTGAGCAATTAGCACTCAGGGAGGAGAGCCTGGGTTATAATAAATAGGCCTATGAAAATGTCATCTTAGTGATCAGGAGCAGTAAGGGATGCAAATCAAATGCTGAGGACTACGAGGAAAGAAATATTGAACAAAACAAAACCAAAAAAAATCATACCACTGTGTAAATCTAGAGGACATCCTCATCCTCAAGTCAGTGTCAGCTCCCATGCTGCTCCTTGCCCCTAAAAGGATATAGTAGAAATGGACAACATGCAAACAAGGGCAAGAGTGATGAGCAAAGTCAGAAACTGGCTTCCACATGAGGAATAGCTACATAAATTCAGACTCTTCAGCCTAGAACGAGATATGAGGACAGGGGTCCATATAAGGAGGTGTGGAATGGAAAAGGTGAGCAGGGAATGTTTGTTTATTCTATCTTCCAACAGAATAATTACACAACATCACATAAAATGGCCTAAAAGGTTGTATAAATTAGAAAAGTATTGGAAAATTCATAGAAGAAAAATTCATTCAGGACTACTAAATGCACAGAGAGCTCTGGCTCATGAAATTGCTGGAGGCTATAAGAATGTCCTTGAAAACACCTAAGAGTATGTTTCTGACTCTAGAAAATCTATGAATTTCAAGATGTTCAGTTATCTAAACAATCAAACCAGAAAAAGACCATGTTGGTTTTACAGTATCCTTTTTAAAATGTCTTAGTTACTCAGCAATGGAACAGGAAAAACACTGTGATCATAATTTCCAGAGGATCTAGATGCTGAAATGTGCTCTGCACTCAAACAGCAAAGAAAAATACACAGGAGACAAGGCTGATCTGCAAGCAGTCTGAGAATAGATGAAAGGGCCAAGTTAATTGGATAAATTTATTTAATTGCTCATTGATCCAGCTCTAGAGATATCATACTACAGCACTCTCTATTTCCTCTTACTGTATTATGGAAACTCAAACAGTCTCATGTACTGTCTTGATTATCCAGGAAATAAGTTGTTGGTAAGGCTGGTTTTTCCCTTTAGTAAAAAAAAAGTTTGTTAGCTACATTCTAATGGCTTTAGCCTTTTTCATGCTCTATAACAGAGTTTCAGATTGGCACAGCAACGGATAATCCAGAAGAACTCCATCAAAGTGATCAAAACATGCATGACATATCAGTGTGCTTTTTAAAATGTCAGTCTGTTCTGTTAAATCATGCTTAAGCTGTAACAACCTTCCTTCTCAGCAGAAAGCCTTAAGAGTTGTTCATGTTTTGCATTATAACCTTGGTAAATATCACCAGACTTAGAAATCCAAAAATATCGAACTGCCAGCAGCACCATCGTTTATTTCTTTTCATTTAAGGATTTTGTTAGATATTGGCTCACCAGAAAAATCCTTTGCCTGCTACACAAGAGCTATAGATCTTCTCCTAGAATTGGCTGGGCAGATGACAACTCTCAATCCCTGATTTTTTTTACTGAAGCCCATGGGGAAAACATTTTCTGTTTAGCTCTTCCTCTGCTAGCCAAGAAGTAAAATGGAATCTTTTCCAGCAAAGTAATCATAGCAGCTACTCCCAAAGCTTTCTCCCTCTTATTCAGGTGTCCCCCACCTCAAACACAAAGAAATACCCTTTTAGTCAAAATCTGGAAAAACTCTAGAATAATGATCATCTCTGGAAGCAAATGTCTCAGCAGGTAATTTTGTGGTGGGGATGGGCTGTTATTTGATGATAGAGGATGGCATCAAGCAATGCAGGATCAACCACCTGTATCATTTAAGGAACCAAAATTCTTCCAAAATGAACATTTATAAATTCACATTTTGTAAGCCGTTCACCTGCGGGAGTTATATGGATACATTTAACCTAAAGTAGAGCAACAGCAGCACTTTTCTGTTTATGAGAAACACTTGTGACAGCTAAGAATGCTAAGCACTGCAACTGACTCCATGGGACCTTATCAGTAGCATGTCCATAGGTCTTGTTTCTGTACATCTCTTCTATGCCACCACAAAACACCTCTGAAGCACACAACAAAAATTCTTATTTCTATTTTTTTTCCATAGCACAAAGCATGTACTTTCCAAAGCAATAAAATCTACTGAAAGACACTGCTGAAGAAAGCCCAGGAGAATTTCCAATCCGTTCCAGCACAGACAGCTTCCCAGCTACCACTGACAGATGTTTGTCTTCTCTGCCCTGAACTGTTCATGAAAAAGAACTCCATAATCTTTCCTAAGGGCATGCATTATTAGAAAGTTTCTGCTAAAATCTAACCAAAATCTCATCATTGCAAATTAAGATTTCCCAGAAAAAACCCTTATTATAAAAAAAAAGACTTTGCACAGCTAACACTGTTAAAATTGTTTCTTTCAGTTTTCTCTTTTTTTCAACTAAACAAATACAGTTAGTTTTCCAAACTTCTGCAAGGTTTCTCAACCCTTCTGAGTTCATCTGGACTCCTTTGAGCTAGCCTAATTTTCCTCCAAGCATCAGGCCCAGTATTCAGTTCCAGACTTCTCTAGTATCAAATAGAGCTGAATAATTACTTCCCATAACTTAAATACAACATATCCATCAATATAAACTAGAATGAACATTACCACTTCTGCAACTGCACACATTTTTGATCTATATTTAACTTGTCATCCACTATATATATAAGCCAAAAACCCCCTTTTCTGCAGAGAGCTGTTTTGCCAAATATTCCCCATTTTTTCCTTGTGTCATATGGCTTTCTAACTACAATACTTACCATTGTTATTTATTGACTTCTAGCTTATTGATTCCACACTATCATTCAAATTTATCATGATCCTCTGAAATTCTATGTCTGTCCTCTTTAAGAGTGCTTGTAATTACAAATTTTGCAAACTTTAAATGTATTCCTTATTCCATTATCCAAAATTCTTACAAAACATATACATACTCTCACCTCCTCATATTAAAATAACAGCCTTTGTAAAAATGAGCGTGAGCATATGGAAGTCTATAATAAGATACAGCCATTGCAAGTAAGGTATTTCCATTAAAAGAAACACAAAAAGAATTCTGTAGTTCAGAATTTGACAAATTGAAGGCCACTCTTTCCCAGAACCTCCTTCCAGGAGTACTTGTAAAAGAAGTGGCTGAAGGTAACCCTTCTCAGGGGTCCTACAGTGCTTTTCACATGCTGACACACCACTCCTAGGGGAAACAGGCAATTAAACAGGGCACTTTCAAAGGCATAAATTTCATATTGACACTAACATTAAGCTAGAGTCCTGTTCTGCTTGGCAGTCAAACATCTGCATCAGTGCAGAAGAAAATGGCTATCCAGCACAAGAGAATTGCCCATACAAACTGAATTTATGAGCTTATATCTAAATCATTCAAATCTGCTTAAAGAAATGGTAGCCTATTACTAATATGCCTACTTCATTATTTAACACAGGAATATAACTCCTCACTCTTTGCACAGATACTGTCAGCTATCCATAAAGAAAAATTGCCAAGCCCTATGTATATTCACTTGCCAAATTAGTTTAGAAACAATGGGCTTTCTCTTCAAAGAGGAGTCAGGAAACATGAAGTGACTTTACAAAACATTAATCTTTCACTTCAAAATATTATCATGAGATGAATGTCCTGAACCTTTCTTCTGAAGCTACTGAACAGCCTCAAAATCTTCTTCAACTTCTTTAACCAGAGACACAGATCTCCTCGTCATGTTCAAAACACCATTTCAGGCATGAAGTGAACATAATCTAACCATTTAAGGCCCGCTTATGTAGCTTGCAGTCCCACAGGATCTGTGAGACTCATGAAGTATTTATCCTCATCACATCCCCAGGAGGTAAGGAATGCTATTATCCCCCTTTCACAGTCAAGGACTGAAAGCCCAATAGATAAATAACTGCCCATCTATGCAGCAAAGCTCATGACAGTGAGTCCCTAGGTTGCTGCATCCCAAGTCTGCGCGGGAGCCAGATAAGAAATGTATTTTTGAGTGAACTCGAATACAATGTCCTGCTTCGGCAACCAGGCCTTGTGCCACCATGGCATACACCAGGAATATGGGATCCAGTAACTCCCCTTCACTGTACAGATTTCTCCTGCACTTGCAGGTTTATTAGTCCGTGAAGGATATTGTGTGCTCTCAGCTGTTATTTCCTGCATGCTACCTCTGAATTAGGATCACTGGATAAGTGCAGCAGGTTCTCATACTGCTAATACAGCAGATGTTTTTAGGAAGTATTCAAACACCAGCAAAACTCAGTCCACATTCCTGAGATAGCTCCTATCAAAATATGTCCATCAGTTAAAAAGCCAGCTCAAACAATTAACACTTATCTAACATCATTTTCCACCTTGAAAATCTCAGTTTGTACCATTATGTCTCACATCAATGCTAATGCACAACCTGCAAACTCTATAGCATCAGTATGGGGGGAGGAGAAGTATAACAAGTAAATTCTGCAGTTGTCATTTCACCTAATGACAAAAACCTCCCCAGAACAAGTTTTGCCTAAAGTACCTGCAGCACTAGCAAGTCACCTGCTGCACCGCATCCTTTGGTCATACTCCATGGCATCAACCAGTTTCAAATTTCTTTCCCACGCAACAATCACTATAAATCATTTTGTCCAAGGGTACCGCTTGTCCAGAAATACAACTATCTAGGGCATGGGAGAAGCAAGAGGGTTAGCAGAGGTGTAAATAGCTAAAGAATAGCCTACATGCAGAAAACAAAAAGGTATCACATAGGAAGACGTTGCATGTCAATATAAGGCAGAAGGAGTAAATCTGGTTCTGGAATAACCTGTACTACAATAATGTCCTCAGTTATCTGGCTCCAACACAATGTGAAATAGAAAATTCAGAGAAGCAACAGTGGTGCTGACAGACCCATATGAACAGGGATCAGTAAAGCACCCGCTGTATCCAGGCCTGCACAAGAAACTCTAGCCCGCTCCTCTCCTTCCCCGCTCCCACCAGACTTCAGAGTTTGGCATCATTCCTGCTGAATTCCCTCCTGCCTGGAAGAAAGAGCTTTGCTTACAGCAACACCCGATCCAGTGAGCAAAACACAGAGGTTTCTGGTCACCGAGAAAGATGTCAGTTTTTAATGTTCTGGCAAACATTAGGGCATCTTCATCCAGCATAAGCATCTACAGACACACCTGATGTGTCTCCAAGAGATTCCATTATTCTTGCTCCTTCACAGGTAGCAAAAGCTTGTAGGCTGGTTGGAGCCTAAGTCTATTGGCTTTAAATATTGCCACCTGTCACAGCATGCTCAAGGCACTGAGCACCCACCCCAGCCCGCCTACCTGTTCCACTGGAGCTGCCTCCTCTACAAAGAAGTCTTCCATTGCTGCAGCTGCTCACGTCTGTGCGAGGATCCGGGGCGAGGGGCGGGGATGGGGGTGGAGGGGAATCCTGGAAACTGGCACAACCTAGATACACAGACTGGCAGAGCAACCAACGTTTAAAAAAATCTTAATTAATTACACAGAACCCAGCAAAATCCTGAACCACTGAGCTGACTCCCGGGTTGGTTTTTCTCTTTTCTAAGCGCTCATTACTTCGATGAGGCAGAAGGTACTTTCAGAGGCTTTTTGCTCCCTGCACAGAAGTAAGCAGCGATGGCAGCCATCCTTTGAAGAAGACACACCACCAGCAGCTAGCAACGTGCCTTGGCATGAAGCTAAAGCATGACCAGAAGGTGCTTTCTATCAGTAGCAGTACCTCAAAGGAGACAGTTACTTAACCACTGCAGTGCTACAGTGATGTTTAGAAGAGGTTTTGGGAGCGCAAATGTCCCTTTGGAGCAATAGCAGATGGGAAAAGCAAGATGGAGGCATCCTGCAAAGGTATACTGAATGGGGAAAGGCTTTGCAAAGTCTGATCTTGTGCCACCAATCATGGCCCCATACAGCTCAATGGCTTTAAGTGACTCCATAGGGAGGAAATTCCTACCAGGACAACAGCTCAGGCACTGCCTTGTCTTCATCTCCAAAAACACAGCGGGCTGCACCCATGTGGCTGGGATAAATCCCCTTGGCATTACTGGCAAAATTCCCTACTGATTCATATGGGTCAGGGTCAACCTGCAGACATGGACTGAAACAAACTCTCTGGTGAACTTGCTGTACTAGCTAGAGGTTTTCATAATTCACAAGGAAAGTATTTAAAATAATCTGAACAGCTGTAAAAAGCTGCAGAGGATTCCTGAAGTAATAAAAATATGTTCCCCAAAGAGCATGGAATTGGAAAAAAAATAATTAATTGAAAAGTAAGTGATGTGGGATGAAGAGTCATATAACCAATGAAGGAGAAATGCACTTCAGATCTTCACAGAAACAAAATTACTTGGAATCTTTTTCAGCTTTTCACATCACAGCTTTCTTCCTAGCAATCACAGAAGATCTTTTTTTCTGATGTAAGTATAGAAAATAGACTTCCAAAGTTCAAGAAACTTCAGTGAACTCTGTAGAAAAATAAAATTACTCGGAAACTTGTTTTTAGAACTACTACAGTACAATCAGACACCAAAGAAGAACCCTATTGAGTTCATTACTAATGAAATGACCTTAAAAATCTACATTTCATTAAATGTGGTATGCACTAAAATGCCACAGGAGAAACAATATGTTATTTTATTTAGTAATATCAAAAGCTGTCATTTTCTGCAGCAACCGAAGGCTACAGAAAAGCATATTCCCATGAATAATTAGCATTTGGCATTAAGAAGTATTTTATCAAGAAAGCTACCATAGCTCTAAGTAGCATAACTAGAAGTGTTGGATAGTATTAATGAAAGGTTAAGGTGACTGTTGTTCTTACCTATTAATTTGTCTTTGTGGAGTTAAAACCAGAACCTTTTAATTATTGCCAATTTTGTTTAAATATTAATAAAACTAAAACCATATGAAAAGGTCTGTACAACGAAGAGGAAAAACAGATGGAAACTATCGTCAAGAAAAAAACATTACTTGCAACATTCTGACTTGAAAATGGCACTTTTCCCTGTAAATAAATAGCCCAGTTCAGGAAACTACATAAGAAATTTCTTAATTTTAAGGATATAAGCCTTCTGGCATCACACTTGATGCCTCAAAATCTAAGCTATTCTCTAAATTTTAAAGGACAGACTTTTTCTCACAGACATTACTTCCCTAACCCTTTAAATATGACCCATTTTTTTGTTGTCATATGTGGCTTTCTTGAAATAGATGGGTTTTGCGTTCTTTCACATCACCAACAGATCCCAGCTATCAATCTTTAGTATTGACACAAAGACCAGTATAAGGTAATCAGAAAACTTTACCATTCCATCATTCATTCTCATGGGCAATTTACACAAGGTTTGAGATGGTGGATCAAGAACCAGCCCTTGCAGGACTGATAAGTACATTTGTTCTGCAATGATTCTCCATGTATAATTATACTATGATACAGTCATTGGCTAGTTGATAGTCTAACCAGGCTGCACATGTTCTCCATCCCTGGTGGTGTTCAAGGCTGGGCTGGAAAGAGCCTTGGGTGACACGATCTAGTGTGAGGTGTCCCTGCCTATGGCAGGGAGGTTGGAACGTGATGGTCTTAAGGTCCTTTCCAACCCTAACTATTCCATGATTCTGTGTTGAACTAGTGTGCTTGCAATTTCCTGAGTGCCATGCTGGCCTGTGGTGCAGAGCCAGGAAACCCTAAGATGCTACATCCAATACCTAACAAACACTGTTCTTCGGGAAAGAAAAGGTTATGCCAGATGAGACTCGATCTTTAAGATGCCACTCTTTTTCCTTACCAAAAGCCTAGAAACTATCTTCTGATTTATTATGATGATTGCTACTAATTTTTAAATTGTTTGCATATTGATTTAGTATTTTTATAGTTATAACCCCTTCTCTCTTTGCATTTCATAGAATCATAGAATTACAGAATAGTTAGGGTTGGAAAGGACCTTAAGATCATCAAGTTACAAGCCCCCTGCCATGGGCAGGGACACCTCACACTAAACCATGTCACCCAAGGCTCTCTCCAACCTGGCCTTGAACATCGCCAGGAATGAAACATTCACAGCTTCCCTGGGCAACCCATTCCAGTGCCTCATCACTCTTACAGTAAAGAACTTCCTCCTTATATCCAATCTAAACTTCCCCTGTTGAAGTTTGAACCCGTTACCCCTTGTCCTATCACTATAGTCCCTAATGAAGAGTCCCTCCCCAGCATCCTTATAGGCCCCTTTCAGATACTGGAAGGCTGCTATGAGATCTCCATGCAGCTGTCTCTTCTCCAGGCTGAACAGCCCCAACTTTCTCAGCCTATCTTCGTACGGGAGGTGCTCCAGTCCCCTGATCATCCTCATGGCCCTGCTCTGGACTTGTTCCAACAGATCCATGTCCTTTTTATGTTGAGGACACCAGAACTGCAACAATACTCCAAGTGAGGTCTCACAAGAGCAGAGTAGAGGGGCAGGATCACCTCCTTCAAGCTGCTGGTCACAATTTTTCTTCCTCTATAGATTATTATCTATTGATTATTTTCCCACTGTGAACAGTTTATTTGCCGTTTTTGCTGCACAGGCCCACCATATGACAAAAGTTTTCCACAGATCTGTAGGTCAGTTTCCACAAATACGGAAGTTGTCCAGTTCCCCTGGACAATTATGAGAAAATTGTATTTCCCACATCATTTAGAAGTCTACTGAAAAACGGGTCCCAACACAGCCTCCAGAAGTTTTCACTGGTTTTGTTTCTGATCTTTTAACCTTTGATAAAAGCTAAAGGTTGTTCTGATCTTTTTAACCCTTTGTTTCTGATCTTTTAACCAATTAATCAAAGTCAGAATTAATAATTTGATTTCTTAATAAAAACTAGTAACATTATCCAGTTTATTGTATGCCAGCTTAGTTTAAGGGTCTTTCGTGAGGGACCTTTGTTGAAAGCTCTTTGAAGATGCAAGTACACTTGTGTTACAATAAACCACTGCTCTCTGAAATCCTTTGTGTGCTCATCTTAATAAGGCCCCAGACTGCAAGCACACACATTTTTGCTCAGCATGAAAAGGATTTGGAAACCTGGATAGGCAAAGACAGGAGCAACCAGACAAGTGGGTGGTTTTTCTCAACCCTAAACCTGCTGATCTTTCAGCCTCTCTTAGCTAATGCCTTTGAGTCTCAATAGGAGATCATGGGATATACAAAAATAATTAACAGCCTGGAACCTTTCACACCATCCCTACTCTCTGCTGTGAAGCTGAACAAAACATGCTTTGTAAAGGACTCTCCATTAGCATAGAAATTATTCCTTCCACTGCAAGCATTTTCCTGCTTTTAAGCTAATTAGTTAGGCAGTTTAATATGTATAAACCCAAAATAAAATGAATGCTTATGTGTACATGCACTGCAATTCATAGGTAATGGATTAAGCATGCTGATTTGCTAATTTCTTTTCACTTAATACTGTTTCCTTAAAACTGTTTCACATTTCTGATGCTCTTGATTCTTGCTTCCCTCTGTTCCTAGGCAGTATATGGTGCTACTGCCCTTTCTGATACACACTGATTCTCCTGAGAAAGTCTGTGTTCAGCTGACCCACCTGAATGAGTCTGTGACGCTGAGTGCCACACTCGAGTACCAAGGGGAAAACAGGAGCTTGATTGATGACGTGGTGTCAGAGAAGGATGTATTCTCCTGCATCCCTTTCTCTGTGAGTATCTCATCCTTGTGGGATGATCCCTTGTGTTTACTGATATGGCGTAGTATATCTAAACAGTCCTGAAATGAGAAATAAGACATATTGCAATCAGAAACTTCTAAGCTAAGCCAAACAAAAAAATAAATTTGACATGGAAAATTAACTGTGGTATCCTTATGAGGAATATTTATCCACCATTATCAGATGCTGTGTCCCACATGATATTTCTGTGCATTCAGGGCTTAGAAAGTTTTTTTGGGATCCTTCATCCTAGAACCTCAACAGACAGAACATACCCCATGTTTGTTTGATCTGTGTAAACCTCAGAGGAAAAATAGTGAAGTGTAATGAGAACCATAGAAGCTGGGGAATGGTTAAAGATAGTGAGGTCCGTGAGGTCATTTGTCTTCTTCTGGAGCTTATTCATGACTTTTTCCCGTAGAGGGCTGGTTGGTGAGTAATATAAGCAACTGGCCCATCGCCTAAATAATGAATCTGGGTTGATTTCCATTTTGATAAATCGTAAGATGGAACAAGATCAGATTCAATATTTCTCTAAGGAAAGTATATAAACGAAGGAAGGGAAAACATTTCTAGTATTGGAAGCAGAGGAAGAAACAGCATGGAGAAAACTCAAGGAAATGGAGATCTACCATTGCAAAAATTCCTGAAAGGAAAATTATTTTCTTGGGACAGAGGAGACAGGCTCTCCAAGTTCATATCAGAAAATCATGTTTTTCTCTTGCTTCTAGCACTGAGCCTTTGGTGTCTGTTTAGACAACTTTCAGACCTAGCTAATACACTGTCTTTCAAAGGCTCGGTGAAATGGAGTGAATCAGTAAAGCAGCTATCCTCTTCATTTTCCTTAGCTTCCAAAATCCAATAGCACATCAGTCGCGTTTCTCACCGTAACAGTGAAAGGCGCAACACTGCAGTTCAAAAGCCGCAAGTCGGTGCTGGTCAAGAATTCTGAGAGCTTGGTCTTCGTCCAGACAGACAAACCCATCTACAAGCCTGGGCAGACAGGTATGGGGAATTGGGTTGGTGTTGACTCTGACAGCAGAGAATCTTACAGGCTTCATTTCCTAGAGGCCCCATACCTTTATTATAGTTTTCAGACTTCTTGGGGGGAGTTAAAGCACTCGGTAAATCTTATTTCTGTCAGCTGAGATCTGGGGCGTGTGGTACCTCCATCATTCCATTCTATACATAAGGAAGAAGTTCTTTACTGTGAGGGTAGTGAGGCGCTAGAACAGGCTGCGCAAAGAAGTGGTAACCACTCCATCCCTGGCACTGTTCACGGGCAGGCTGGACAGAGCCTTGGGTGATATGGTCTAGTGTGAGGTATCCCTGCCTATGGCAGAGGGATTGGAGCTAGTTGATTTTAAGGTCCTTTCCAACCCAAACCTTTCTATGATTCTATGATTCTCCACCCTCCAGGCACAGCATCTCAGCCAGATCTAGGCACAGGCTCTGATTTATTCTACACTACTAGAGGCACAAATCTGGGATGACTTAAAAGCATAGCCTCTCTTGGCTGCACCTGAATTGGCAAAGCACGACAGGCACACGCAAGCGACAATTCAGTTCAGCCAAGATGTGATTATCCTTCTAAATTTATCTGCCTCTCACCATCTGTAAGGGAAGGAGCCTGAAGTAATTGCTTCCATTACTTGGACATCTTGGTTCAGCCCCTGTTGGTCTATGGAATGAATCTGAGTTATAAATTATTGAAACAGTGAGATTTCCTGGTAATCGCTACAAACTTAACAGTAGAATTTCCTTCTTTTCTGTTGCACCTTTCAGTTCTATTTCGGATCGTCTCTCTGGACAAAGATTTCCACCCGCTGAATGAGAAGGTAGAGCCATAAATCTTCATTTTTAGCCGGGAGGTTTAATTCCCAATTAACACCATCACTATCATCATCCAGAATCACAGCCTCTAAAGCATATGATCCTTTCTTGATCACACCATCCTTGACCCATTCCATATCATATCCTGGACACACTCCACCTGTCTCTTGACTGAGAAACATACGCCGTTTTTCAAAGGAATATAGGTGTTTAAAACCAGATTTGCAAAGGAATGTATGTGGCTAAGCGTGTAGGCAGGGATCTCCTTACGAAAACAAATGGGTGGGACAAGTTTCCATTGAAAGTGACAGATGTGGAGTTATTTCTGGCAGTGGGTGCAACCACGTGCTTGGAGGCAAAGAAAGCAGTGTGACAAAAACTGGTTTAAAGGAACCGGTCAGGGGTGTAAATCCACCTTTTAGCCTATTTGGTAATCGGTTCCTCATGCAGACAAGTTCTTTGAAAATTCTAACTTCATCACATTTTCATACTGTGGTGAGACAAAAAGTTGGGGCTCTAAAATATTAAAGAAGAGATTCCCTTAACCATCAAGAACTAATGAAATAGAGCAAATATAGAAAAGGAAGGACATAAAGGACATTTTGGAAGGTTGTTCTACTGCCCCTAGGTCCAAATCTGGACATGTCTTCCATCCATGTATGACTGATGTTTCTAACACTGGTTTTATTTTGTTCTTTCCCCACAGTTTCCATTTGTCTATGTTCAGGTGAGTGAACAACTACATGTCTATTATTCCAACAGAACACGCAGGCACAGACATAATAGTCTCCAGTAGTAGCATTTTCAGGTTGAGGCGCAAGGGAAAAGATAGGCACATGACCTTTTTCATTGTGTAGCAGCGCGCTGAGTAGTTGGGTATCAAAGTTAGTGCCACCAATGGTTCTTCGACTGGGGAATGTGCTGTAGGAACAAAACAGTTAATCAGTGCAAGCCATGCTGTGAACAGAATTACACTTGTCTACAGGTCATATCAGAATGGCTTACTCCTCTTCCCAAACAGAACTAAGACCTTGTGTCTGCTAAGTGTGGCTGTTTAACACAGAACTCTGTTAAACAAATGAACAAAACTAAAGGAGCAAAATTCTGTAAGCGGAGGTTCCCTATCTTCCCAAGCATCACCTTTTTGTCTGGTTTGTTTGGGAGTACTTAATTGCTGAACTTCAGTGATAGACAAAAGTTAATAGGGAGGATGTTTCTGTGGGACACACACAGGCTATGCTCCTCTTTTCTGCCCTCCTATCAGAGTGCTGTCACTCTTACCCTCAGCAAACTTCCAGAACAGAGCTGCAGATCTGATGGGCCACTGATGGCCTGTGACTGTTATGAGAAAGAAGAGTAAGAGAGCAATATGGTGTGGGATACAAGGTGGAGGAGAGCATCAGAACTACCTTCTGCTGAGGCTCTCCCATGTGGTTGGCAGACAGGTCCCTTCCCTTCCAATGAGGTGATATGTGACTGAGTACAGGGATTGTATGAAAGAAGCAAGAAGAAATAAACCCTATGCACTCCTCCAGAAATCCCATATGCCTTCGCCTAACAAGCTGAATAATTTTGTAATCCTTTTTTTGTCTAAGTACCGCAAAAGGCTACAATTTTAAATCACTAGGAAGGCCATCCTGTCTTTTCAGCTCCAGCTTGTAACGCATGGTGTTTGTCCATGCTGCTTAAGCTGGTTCATGTAGGGCTTTTCCCCCATCCCAACCACCACCTCTCCCTTCCTTAGTGCTCCTTCTCAGTCCAGCACTGCCCTTTGGCTTTTACAAATGTCTGCAGGGCAGCCTTGTGGAGTGGGAAGCTGATCTGGCAGCACACGCACCATATATCTCTAGGGTATTTTTCCTTCAGCCAGATCAGATCTGCCAGTGCAGTTTACCACATTCTTGCATGAAATTTGGACTGGCCCAAAGGAAAGGGTGGCAGGAGTGAAGAAAGGTGACAGCTTAAAGTCAGCAGTGCTAAGGAAAGGAAAGTTCATCAGTCCATACCCTTAATGTCACTGACTGATTGTAGTCAGACGCAAAGGTAGAAGTTAGTGTGAGCCTAGTATTTTTGAGCTATTACCTTGACCCATTGCTTCTGTCATTAAAAAAAAAGAAAATCACAGAATCCTTTCTGAGGAAAACCAAACAAACTTTCAGGCCTTCCCTATAAATACATCACAGAAATGGCAACAAGTTCACAAGCCCAGCTGTAAATATTTCCTTGAATTCCTCTTCCAAGGAAGCCCGGTGGTGTCCCTCACAGTAAGTGCTGAGTTTTTCAGCAGGGTTGAAATGTGATGATAAAGAGGACTTGGTCAGGTCAGCAGAGTGGGATGCATTTTACTGACTGTGCACCTCCTGGGTTACTTCTTAGGAAGAAGGCTGCCTCTTCTGCCCCCTGACAAGTGACCTCCAATGAGCGGATGTCATTCACAACCCTTTTCCTCTAAGCCCCAAGATAAAATCTCAGTGCAGTAAATGCATGCAGTCACATACCTTGAGTCACATGACTATCTAGAGTAAATTTTGGTGACAGCCAAGATACAATGCAAAGAGCAGGCAGAGAATTAAAGACTGTAAACATTAGCTATCCTGCTAAGGAGACAGGAAAAGGTGCATCAGACTTTGCAGCACCACTATGCTGGTTCAGTAACTTCTACAAGAAGTTTGGAGCTGAGCTGATGAATTTGGAGCATAGCCAAATTAGCATAGTTCATCACAGTTCGTGATGAGCAATATTCAGCTGTAGTAGTGATAAGACTTCAGCTCCAGCATTAAGAGCAGGGAGAAACAAGAAGGTAGAGCATGTATGTGGGATATACGTTCCGCTGTTCCTGTCCCCACTCCATCGCAAACTTTGGACTCTTCCGTATTTCTCAGTCCCATAAGTTGATCGGGTGTCTCATTCAGCAAATTATGCACTGATTCTCAGCCAGTCTCTGTTCCAGGCATGGAAAAAACCTAAAAATGAGCAGGCTGTATAGCAAGTGAAGGAGACTGAAACTTCCCTCTTTTCTCCCTATGCTCCCTTTACTCCTGCTATACATCTCTTCATCTTTTTACCTTGCCAGCCCTTCTTTCCCAGCTTCCTGGCTTCATCCTTCATAAGCATGCAGGTATACCTGAGGGGGAGACAACCCAGGACCTCCAGGGTTAAAAAGCTTTCTTCCATACTAGTTATGCAGAACTGACAGGTAAGCACTCACAGATCCTCACAGATTATGGAATAATTACAGCTAGGCATTTCCAAGCCAGGATGTATATATATATATACACACTGGGCATTCCACTGCTGTCCCTGGGAGCCTCCTGTACTGTCTTGTGACCCTGAGTTATCCTAACCTGCAGGATCCCCAGAGGAACCGTATATACCAGTGGCAAGAGGTGGAACTAGAGACTGGCCTTACACAGCTCTCCTTCCCCCTCACCTCGGATCCCATCCAAGGCTCCTACAAAATAGTTGTGCAGAAGAGCTTCTCATCCCATGTGGAGCACTCCTTCAGGGTAGAGGAATATGGTAAGGAAACAAGACATGGACTTCAAGCAGGACTGACAGCAATGCCTTATACTATAACCTCTCAATTTGGGATTTCCTGGGAATGGCATGGAGAAGGGAGGGACTGAATACACAGCCAATGGTGTTCAGATGGGCTGACCCTGGAGGTCCTGAGTGTCAGAGGTGGTTGCTCTTTTCATGGCATCTCTGCAACCTGCCTGAGGTTGTATTTGCTCATAGTGCTCTTGGGAGCACAGGGTCTAATAGGCTTCCTGTGCAGGGCTCATACCACCAATCGCAGTTGACTCTGTTTTAGTAGTTTTTCAGTCCAGCAGCCTGTTGCAAGCAGCACTAGATACAGACTAAGAGATGACAGTATTTTGGTCACCCTGTTTTGCCCCTCTCATCATCTACATCAGTTCTGTTTCTCCACTTGTAGTCCTCTGTCTTCTTCCTCTTGTCCCTTGTTCCTGCAAAAGCTTGGAAAACATATTTGATAGAAAACTTCAGTTTGAAGAAGAACACTCCATAAATGTTACAAGAGGATGCAAACAGACTGGTAGTAGAGGCTGAGTAAGGAGAAATGTGCTGCCCCAGGGAGCATTCTAACACCAAGTTCTATAATAAAACTTCCCAGGTATTTGTAGAAGTGTACTCAGGCTAGGCTCTGTGTTTGAGGAGACTGCTTGGCCTGTGCTCTGCACACCCGGGCTCCCCCCAGCTGTACATGGAGCCCTAATGACCCAGTGCATTGCTCAGAACCTGCTGTTTCTGGAATACACAGGGCTCAAACCAAAGAAGATTGTCACTGAAATCCATGGGAGCTGGCTTATTTGGCTTTACATCAGGCTTGGTGGCTAGTATGAACATGGTGAATAACTTGAACACAAACCCAGTTATTATAGGCTTCAGCCTGCTATGCTGACAGATGGGCTGTCCCTCCTCCCACAAAGATCATTCTGAACATACCCCAGAACCACAGATGTATGTCACTTTCTTAGCCTTACACTAACCTAAGTGTTCTTTAGTTTGTTCTTGATTCTTACCCCCATGAATCTCCCCTGTTGCTAGTTCCTTTCCAGCCTTTTGAGGAAATGTACCCTGGGGTTGAAACATGGTGCTTTGCCTCCCATCCTAAAGGCAAATTTATGTCTAAACTGTATAACCCAGGATTGCTTTCCAGTTCCTGGACCTGGTTGTGTACCCTCCCTGCTCTTATTTCCTTGCACTGTGAAAAAATCTATCAGATTCACCACCCGGAAGCAGGCCATTGAATGCTTCAATCCAGTCCTGGACTTGGGGGATTATGTTTGCAGGATGCAATGTAGGAAAAGGAATGTAATTTAATACTCAGGAGCAAAATACGTCTTTTACTTGCCACTCTTTATATTAGGCTTTATTTCTGCCTTGACTTTTTGAAAATAAAGACCTGAGAGTCTGTATATAGATTCACGAGAACAGTGTGGATGCAGAGGACAGCTTCACATGCTACATATTACTGAGCCTAACAGTAATAAACTGTTACTGTTGGGATCTCCAAAACAATAACAAACAACCAAGTGAAACGATGACTCAAGCTGTTTCAATGTGGTAAATTACAAAGGCGGTGAATGTGCTACAAATTATGGAACACAATACACAGGACCATCGTGTCCTGAATGGGCATACGTAAGGGATCTACACAGCTGTCTGAGATCACATGAGCATGTGCTGCAAATAAGAGAAGGTAAGGACTACAACCTCCTTAATTCCCTTTAAACCCAAACAGTGGTGAAGGCTAAGAAAACCTAGTGAAGGGGTAGCAGGGCTGTGCTGAAGACCCCAGAAAGGTGATGGTTCATATTAAGATGATGCTGGCTCTGTGTCTGGGTTGCTGTGTGGTACACAGCTCTCCTTCACTCTTATCATATCAGACTTTCTCCCATCTAGTGCTGCCCAAGTACGAGGTCCTGGTGAAGCTGCCCAAGATGATCACTGTTAAGGACAAGGAGCTTCCAGTATCCATCTGTGGTCTGTGAGTCACAAGAGAGTAAATCTCTGTCACTTATCCTTCGCTCCTCCTTTATGCTGAGGTCTGAAGGGCAGCTGCGGAAGGGTTTTCATGCTTTTCCCAGACATCCCACGCAGCTTTGTTCCACCGCATTAATCCTGAGCCTGCTACTTGGCCTGAACAATCCAAGTGAAAGGTCTTCTCTGGGTTTCTTTAAAGACAATGCCAAACAAATCTGCAGCTCTCTCATATCAGTTTACTGTCTTTTTGTGTCTTTACATTTCTTCAGTTAGAGATTCTCTGCCAACCCTGAACCCTCAAATACTCAAAGATGTCAGATCAGACATCATTTAAAGAGGTGGTACAAACCCAGGGTTCTCATTTTTAACTCATAAGTTGTTCCTCCAGAGCCTCTGGTTGGTTTTCTGCTTCTTCAGTGAACCCTCAGCAGTTTGTGATACAAGGATGCTCCTGGCTGAAGTAATATTCTACAATGTTTTCCTGTGTTGCTGCAGAGAGCTCCCACCTGGAGCAGATTCTAATAGATAATGGAAGAATCTCAACATGGAAATGTAGTCACTAGAATCATTAAAATATCACATTAGTCAGCCTTCAAGAAGAAATACTAGGAAGTCATCCACAAAGATCTTTCAGGAGATGTGTCTGAGTGTGACTCTGATTGTTTAACACTTTGTCACTATAGGTACACTTACGGAAAACCTGTTCCTGGCTTGGTCAATGCCCAAGTGTGCCGGAAATTTTCCCGTTCTGCTTCAAATTGTTACGGAAAAGAAGCAGAAGCTGTGTGTGAAGAATTCACTAGGCAGGTGAGTCCCAGTATTAAAATGAAGGGGTCTTTCTTATGGGTAATGGTCAGTGCTGTCTAAAGGAAGCCAAATCTGTAACTGTTGGGAGACGGGAGGACATCAGAGGTAGTACTCTGTCTGGGGAAAAGTAGATGTTCTCAGAGGAAGGCATTCTTAAGAGGTGAGTCATTAAACTGGAAACAGAACTGACGAAGAAAACCCCACAGCTGAAACCGTAACCCCATTGAAGCTAATGACAAATCTCCACTTAGCACCTGTGAGGTCCCTGCTATGGATCCCCAAAGTGACAAAAGAATCTGTGAGAGAATTTTGCAACTGTGGGGTGGACTGGCAGGGAGCATGAGCAAAGAGGATGAGGAGAACGCAAGAAGGTGGTATTGTGTATGGGTCAAATACAGGAGAAAGGAGAAACACAAAGAACTAAGGTAGGAGGGGGTTAACAAGGAAACCAGTGCATGCCTTATAGAACTCAGTGTCAAGTACTTCCGAGAATACAGAAAATGTGTGGATGAAATGCTAGGAAACAGGCTGTAAACAAGTTCTGGTCTTGGAGACAACCCTAGAACATAAGGCTGGGATTTCCTGAACAAAAGTTAAGCATGATAGGCTTGGAGTATCTGTTCCTGTCCCACAAGGCACCAAATTTGTTCAAAGAATTCCAATTTTCTCTCCAATCCCCTGTTTAGGCAGATGCTCGTGGGTGTATTTCTGTTGTAGTAAGAACCAAGATATTTCAGCTCCAACGCCGAGGATATGAGATGAGCATTGAGGTACAAGGCAAGATCACAGAAGATGGCACAGGTATGTATCACATAGGGATGGCAAAGTGATGGCAGACCATAAGAGAGGAGGGCTTGGCAAAGATAAGGAAGATGGAGTAACCTGTCTATAAATGCTGCTATTCATAATAATCCCTCTTTACTGTGCTCTGTCTCAGGAACAGAGATGACTGGAACAGGCTCCTGTGGAATCACATCCATCATGAGCAAAATCAGCTTTGACCTTCTGGACTCCCAGTACAGACCAGGGATCCCAATCTTCGGGAGGGTAGGGAACATATGAGACCCTGGACAATGAGTGGCAAATGCACAATCACCTCAGATGGAATAGCAGTGTGTGCAGATGACATGGTCCACCTTGCAGAGGAATTACTGATAGTTGGGGCAGTCTTAACAGATACATGGCCTTGAGCCTCCTGGCAGTAAGCCTAGTAAAGACTAGAAGGGCCATTGTTCTGACACATGAGAATAACATCAGAGAGGAGCAAACATGGGCTATTCCACAAGGGAATGTAATCCAGGTGCAAAGGGTGACCACAACACAGGTAGACGTAGTGACCTCATCAACAATGGCACAATCCCACAGCTCCCAGGCAGGCTAAAGAGAGTGGAGGAGGTGTGAGTGACAGGTTCCACCAACAGCCCAGTGACCACCAGACAATGTGAGGTGATGAGTCAGGGCTGAGCTCAACCAAGGAAGTCCAGTTAACCAGATGGGAACAACAGGAGAAAGAGCTGGGTGTAGGTCTACCTCCAATGTAGCTTTAGTGAAGGACAGGGGCAAGGCACAAGCCTGAAGGTCCCAAATGAAGTTGGCCAGGGGAATTAAAAACCACTGAGGAACTTAGGGCCCAGACACATAAATTCCTTGGACCAATAAGATTGTTTTACTGAGAATTTTCTCAGTTGCTGTCTCAGATAACTCAGTCCTCACCTCAAACATTTCCCCATTTATGTCTTCTGTTCTTCTCTGCAAAGAAACATCCTGCCTGGCAAAGGAAGAAAAGAGGGAAGAGGCTTTAGGACTTGGGAATTGTTTGCTCGGTTTAGTCTAAAACCTGAAGTTTGTTTTTGCTCTTAGGTGAAGCTGGTAGATGGCACTGATGCTCCAATTGCCAATGAAACCATCATGATTTCTGTGGATGGAGACAGGTACAAAGGGAATTACACTACAGATGAGCAGGGACAATCCTGGTTTTCCATAGACACTACCACCTTCACACAAGCCTCCCTGGAAATCCGAGTGAGTGGCAGAGACAGGGCAGGGGGACTGGGGTAATCCTATGCCTTTCTGATCAGCTGGCGAAATATCTATCCATGGGTTTCCTCTCTGTCAATTGGAAAATATAGCAGGTTTCTTTGCATGTCACCTTTCCTCTTTCTGTCTCCTGTGCATGTTCTCTACCTTCATCTCAGAATGGGAAATATAGAACATACCCCGAGTTTTCCTGCGGACTTTCACATGACTTGTTACCTGGTTTTCGTCAGCTATAAACTTTTCATTCTTCTTCATCAGGCTGATCATAAACCTGAACTGAACTGCTATGACAGCGACTGGATCACACCTTCATATGAGCATGCCATGCGTAGAATAAGTCGGTTTTACTCCCCCAGTAAGAGCTTCCTCAAAATTGAGCCAAAGCCTGAGACTTTAAGTTGTGGCTCCCCCACGGAGATCCAGGTGCATTACATCTTCACACCAGAGGCCATAGGAGAGCAGAAGAAAATTATCATTTACTATTTGGTAAGAATTATTTGTGCTTACTTTGACCTATGGCTACAGAGAGCATAGCGACACATACAGCTATCAGCACTGCTATATGGTCAGTCCTTAGCCAGTGATGATAGGGAGAGTTTGAAACAGAAAGTGTGACCTGTGGCAGTGGGGTTTAAACACATTTCCATAATGTTTCTCATGTTGTCTTCAATGTACAGACATGGTTAGGGTGTACATGCTCTATTAAGAACATAGAGTCATAATGTTGGTGGAGAGAGCATAGTCGTGGGCACAGCCATCCAAGGCTCATTTCATAATACTTCATTCCCAGTTTTCCCAACTGCAAACGCTGGTCCATATATGATCACAGCCTAGAAACCAGCAGCCTACAGCGAAGAAGAACAAAGATGAGGAGGAGGAAAGCTGTCTCATACTCAGTTTTGCCCCTTGGTAGTCATCTGACTACTGAAACTAAAGCAACAGCTCTGACTACGGTAACAGAAAAGCCCAATAAGCTTAGAGTGAAGGTTGTATGTCAGACAATGATGGAAAGTTTGGAATACCACAGTAATTGGAACAGGCTATAACGTGCTGTCACTGAGAACTGTGAATTGGTTCATTTTGAGGGTCAGAAAAGAGACATTAATTCATCTGTGACCAGTGATCTGTCAGTTCACTTGGGAGAACAGGAAGAACCAGGTGAACACTCAAATAGAACTTGTTTTCCTCCTGAATTTGTTTTTCTGGTTATCCCATTTAATGACTGTAGCAGAAGAGATGAGAACAGCCTTGGAGAGCTAGAAGAAATCAGTGGAACAGATCCTCATGCTCTGATGGATTGTAGTGAACACCGGGGACAGTGCTTAGACTGACATTACAAAAAAGGAGAATAGAACATGTGTTAGAGATGTCCATATGCTTATTTTCAAGACTGCTAACAATAAATTGAAGCACAAGATTCCTGTTTATCCCTATAGCCTGGGAAAGCTGGTTTTAAGAAAACATATATAAAGCCTGCAACAAAACAGTGAGGGAACTTGTATTTTCATAGGTGTGGATCCCACATCTTCAAATTAAAATAGGGTCTTATGGAATAGATATCCTATGTGGAAAGTAATTGTAAAGCCAGGTCTGACCAGTGAGGAAACACAGGTCCTCCTAAGAGTAAATATTTCTGCCTCCAAAGACACAGTGATTTCCAGTCTGGCACTTGCTTAGTATTTTCTTGGTTTTGTTCACAGTTAGCAGCGCTATTCATATTCAAACTCTACAGTCAACCTAGTGAATGTTCATTTTTCTTCCCTTCAACACCAGTAGCAAAATTACAGGAAGGCTTCTCTGTCACACAGGTGATGGCCAAGGGAGGCATTGTGTTAGCAGATACCTATAATCTGACTGTGAATCCTGGAAATGGTGAGCAGAACTTTGCATTTTAGCATCTTTGATGAGAATTTGGGGGTTGTATAAAAGTATTTAATGTTTGAATTGAAATGCATTCTCAGAATTAAATCTTCTAAATGAAGTGGCCTGGGTTAGGTTTGTTTTCTCTGAGTTCTGTAAGGTCCTATGTTTTTGACAAGAAAATTTTAGAAAATTCAACAAAAATATGCATAACATTTTGATTATTTTTTCAAATATTTTTTTAAATATTCAAATAAATTTTTAAAGTTTCAAACCAACTTTACCCTATTCAGACTGTGGATGCTTACCAGTGTTGCAAGACTCAAATGTACAGTGAGCAGAAGAGCATGTTTCTTTTTCTTTCTTTTCAACCCTTCCTTTTTTTTGGTCTTGTTTCACCCTCGTAAGCATGCGAATACCCACATCTCTATATTCTAACCAATAAATTTAATTTTATTCAAATAAATGTCCAAGAATTACACATTTCAGTAACTGAGACTGGCTATGGTGCATCTTTAAAAGTCTTTTGATGACTGAGACCTGATGGATATTTTGGAAGTGTATGAGAAGGAACATAAACAATGGGTATAAACAGTATATGGAAGTAAAAGATCTTGGGCGCTGCATGTTCATAGATAGTTCTGCATCCTCACTAGTAGCAGTGACTAAGCTAGCACCCTGGCTAATATCAACAGATGTTCTATCACCTTGTCCAGATTGCGACATGAAGCTCAGGCCCAGCTAGAATAGAGGGGCATTTTCCATGCGGTTCAAGTGACAGTTTGGTGTTCCAGCTAAATGCTTGCTTGTCAGTAACTTCAAGAAGTTTTAGCCACTCTGCAACCTTGACTGATGCCGCCTATTACAGCAGTCCCTTATTCCTATGGTTTTTGTAGATGGCAGAAGATCTTGGAGTTTGAGAAAAAGAAAGGGGTTGGGAACATCAAGAATTATGCCAGATGTTAACTTGGGAGAATCTAGAAGGCATGTTGAGGCCCACCAAACCCATTTTGTTTGGCTATTACATGATCACTGTTTGAATGCAGGTGTCTTCAGCAACAGTCATAGACTTTAGTCATATATCAGTCAGTATTCCTGCCCCTGCTATCTAAAAATGTTCAGCATGAGTGAACTTATCTGGGGAAGGCAAATGTGTATACTGGAACCTCTTGTACATTGCTTAGCCTTTTTTCTCTTTGTTAGTTTATGGGACATTTCAGTTGACCTTCCCTGTTGAGGCAGCAATTGCTCCCCTGGCACGGATGCTTGTGTACACCACTTCACCCAGTGGGGAAGTCATTGCCAGTTCAGCAGATTTCCAGGTCGAAAGTTGCCTCCCCAATAAAGTAAGTATAAGCCATGGTTTATGTACACCATGTTTGTCTTGTGGCCAGTAGTCCAGTTCTGAGTTCCATGGAGGCAGAATCCACAGCTGGTTCATGAAATGGTCTGACCAGATGTTGACTGAGGATTAGGGATAGAAACACCAGAACAGGTTACTAAGCCATAACTATAAAAAGTGGAGCAACACAGAATAAGAAGGAATCACTGGCCATTATTAATTATATTCATCAAAGCTGAATATACATTGGAATGTCAAGGCACTAGCAGAGCTCAGTTTACAAGGCTGGATGCTTCAGTACAATAGCATCTAACAGCATCTGGAAATGTGTCTGCTTTAACTTCCATTTGAAATTGCAGGTCAGATTGAGTTTTGTACCCAAGGAAGGTCTTCCTGCCTCTAACACACGCCTGCAACTCCGTACTTCACCGAGGTCCCTGTGTGCACTCCGTGCTGTGGACAAGAGTGTTCTCCTTATGAAGCCTGAAGATGAGCTCTCTCCCAGCTCTGTAAGTCTTAGGTATTTCTGGTAATGAGCAACCAACATTCTAGTATGAGAACCAACAAAGTACCTATTGACACCACTACAGACATGGGGCCATGTATATTTATAGCTGCATTTGCTACACTTCTTTTTAGAAGCTGGCTTTTATCAGTGGAGTGTTAGATAGTGTCTGTGTAAGTTCTGACCTGCAACATTTTGCCCTGATTGTTTGTGTTTCCCCAGGTGTATGATCTTCTCCCAGTGAAGGAAATCCATGGTTATAGCTTCAAGGACTACTACCTGGAAGAAGACAACATAAATCCTTGTGTGTCACTTGACAACATATTATTAAATGGATTTGTCTACATACCCGTTTCTCCTGACGGTGAAGGTGATGCTTATGACATTCTCAAAGTAAGTGCTAGCCTTTCATATTTCTTTGGTTTTCCTTTTTGGAATTCAGTCTCCTCTTCTCATGTGTCCTGAAAGGGTTTTTATGGACTTTGCTGTGAGGTTGTTAACTTTTGTATGCGGGACAATAACCAGGCCTAGGCCCTGCACCTGTGTAGCCCATTGCTGGTACTTGAGTGCTTCTCTGAACCATTAAAACTTTTAAAGGTCTCCTCATTGCTATTAGAGATACCCGCAAATGGGCCCAAGTAAGGAAACAGTCCTGAAAGTGACATCTGGTGCCATAATATTAGAAACTCTTCCTCAGTCATGCACATTCTCTATCTGGTGTAGATAGGTCTTTAATAAAGTGACAGATACTTTGATAACCCACAAACTGACCTATACCCATCTAAAGAGTCCTTTACAAGAATTTTCATGTACCCTCAGTCCAGTGCTTTTCACACATCATTTTCACCCTGCCAGATGTCCCCACGGCGGACTTGAGGCCTTAGCTTTCCATCTGATCATGCCAGGATTTAGCCTTAGGATGAGTGTAACATGATAATGCCTCAACATCTGGGTTGAACTAGTCTATCTGGCGTTTATATACAAGCCTTTGTTATTCTGATTGATACCAGACTTAGGTACGTCTATTCTTGACATACTAGAAATAGTTTATTTTCAAGTGTGTTTGCATATATTTTGTTCTTCTTTCTCTTTGTTTACTAGGAATTGGGCTTAAAAGTCTTCACTAGCAGCAAGATCCATAAGCCTGAAATCTGCCAGCATTACCCAGGACACATGATGGAAAGGAGTTACAGTGGTTCTAGTACCTTCTTCATTTTACCCCCCACACAACTACCTAAAATTTATGACTCCTATTTCTTTGAATATTAATTATGCCAGGCCGATCAGATTATATTCAGATATGTTGACCTAATTCAGGATCACGCTTTCCTGGGCTCAGTCCTGAAATATGAAATTGATCCACCTCTGCCTCCTTATCCCCAGCTAGACAGCTAGTACCTGGCTGGCGCTATGTATGCTTGGTGACTGCAATGCCAGCCTCTGCAGCAGAAATCCTGTAGGCACTAAAGCAGTCTGCCAGCACAAAGTACTGGTCTTGTTTTCTCCTCAGATGTGAGTCAAGTTATGGAAACCTTAAAAAAGGAGTCTCTATTTCTAGGTAGTCACATTCCAGCAATAACTAAAGGAACTACTAGGGCAAAAGTGTGCCAAGACAAATGAGAAGGTGGTACAGTTCTGTGGGTAGAGGCTGAGAAATTTGGCTCTGTTCCCAGCAATCCATTCATGTGACTAAGAGTCTGGGTAGGTCATGTCACTTCTCTGCAACTTTAATGATTGTGAAGATAGAATAATATTACCTTTTTTATCTGAATAGTTCTGAGATTAGAAAGGCCACATAAAACACTTGTCTATGCCACTTCCAGTCACTGGTTTTCCTGGTGCAGTTTCCCAGCTCCTATTAAAAAATTGTAGCTTTTTGTCTGGTGATAACTTCTAGCCTTCTATTTATAACATATCAGATCTTTGATTTTGAAATGCAGGATTTGTCTTCAAAGCATGGCCTGAGACAGCTGGCTGCTTTGAGAAGATGTAAATGTCTTCTAAGGCTGAAGGAAAGCCTTTCATAAGGCACAACACTATGCAACACTGACAAAGCATCATGGTTCCTTCGCTAATGGCCAGAGATGCAAAGACCCATATTAATCTCAAAAGAAGCTTAGATAAAGGAGGGGAAGACTAAGTGTGACTTCTGTGTCTGGTCATGTATATCAATCTGTTCTTCAACCAAATTTAATAAACTATATGCAACTGTAATATCTGGAGTCAGTAAGTTCCACATTTGACTCTATATTGCAATAGAAATGTACCCTCAATAACGTTATTATACATGGCTCTTTTGGCACTGCTGGGTTTGCTGGCAGTGGGGGAAGAATGCTCAACCCCGTCCAATCTCTGTAAGGACAGCAGCAACATTAGAAAAAATGAAATATTGAGATGGCAACAGAGAAATACATCTGCCTCCATTGGCCAAAGTTTCAAAGCTGTTCTTTCAATGTTAAGATTTTAGCTAAGAATAATCACTACCTGGAAGGAAAGTATCCTCCTGATTCAGAAAGGAGTCTGACATGTCTTTTTCTTTCTTCCTATCCTTGAACAAATTTACTCTAGTGACTGCATTGAATCTGCTTGAAGATGTGGACTATGATGTAACAGAACATATGGTTGCTGACAATCCTGTGGAGACTGTCCGGAAGTACTTCCCTGAAACATGGATATGGGACATAGTTTCAGTGAAGTAAGTGTTTATGGTAACGTAGAGTGCGGTCACTGGGGCAAGCCCTCAAGAGATACTTAAGCCTCAATGGAAGTATCAGTATTTCAGTATTTCAGTAGGAGTGTTATTTCTAGTAGACAGAGGGATTTTTCAAGGTCACTAAGTACAGGGTGCTTTGGGAGGACACGCAAAAGCCAGTGCCTATATGGAGCTGGTCAGGATTTTGCTGTCAGCAGGTGTTGTTCAGTAGGCTGAGAAAAACATAATGATCCCCAGAATATAACTGAAATCTTGTTCTCTGTCCCTCACCAGCTCTGAGGGAAATGCTGGTCTAGATGTGACCATTCCTGACACCATCACTGAGTGGAAAGCCAACGCATTCTGCATTTCAGCAGACACGGGCTTTGGCCTGTCCCCGACAGTGACCCTCAGAGCCTTCCAGCCCTTCTTTGTAGAGCTCACCATGCCCTACTCTGTAGTGCGTGGTGAGTCCTTCACGCTGAAAGCCACCGTTTTCAACTACCTGACCACCTGCATCAGGGTAAGACACACGCACAATTTTGCTCAGCCCGACAGCTTAGGGAAGACTACAGTGGGCCATTTATAACATAGTTTCCCCAAGCCAGATGACTTGTCTCTGACAATAATTTCATATAGGTGTACTTCTGTAGGTGTTCTTGGTGTATTAAATGAAGGGGAATATGTTTTTCTGGCAACATTTTGAAACCTGCATTTGATTCAGAACCTAAAGCTTTGCTGCTGAGGCCCCCAGCATTGTCATCACAGGTTAATGTGATTGTCCTATAGAAATATGAAACTTGGGTTATCCACAGACCACAGAGTCATTGCATACCCACATAGAAACTCTAGGTTCACCAGGGTGAATACCTGTGTTCAGTCTTCAGTATGATCTCATATAAACATCTCACAAAGTACCACACCATATTTGCTTGAATATGTAGACTTACTGTGTTTTATTGCATCTGCCCCTAAGACACGGAGCAGAGAGAACTATATAGCTTCACTATTCTTATCTGCATTTTTTCACCAACAAAAAAGTGCTTAGTCTTTGAGGCTGGGAGGTTAGACAAACAAAATGCCAATCGCCTTTGCTCAGTTGTTTATAAATACGATTTTATTGTGAAAGGAGTGAAGCTGAAACAAGGAGGGGCACTGATGCAGCCATTCCAGTGCACTCTCATTTGTTTCCCTGTCTTTCCTGTTTTGTTTGTGATTTTCAGATTCCTTATTCCACTCTCCCTTGTTCCTTATTAGGTTTTGCACTGCTAGCATTTCGCCTCTTCACCTGGCTAATCATGAGGGGGATCTTTAATTCATGGCTAAGTTTGTAGTCACTGTTTTGCCTTTACTCACACAACTTGCCCATGCTCTCCATTTTCCCAGAACCCATTTCCAAGATACACATCTGTTCTTTGCACTTACCTGCCCAATCTCTTACAATTGTACACATCTCAGTCTTTTCCAGCTTTATCACCCAGTCCTTGCTCTGCAATGTCCATAAGGTTCTCAGTCCCACAGTATAACCAGTTCCAGTACACATATCTATGTATAGCACTGTGTCCTGTACCCCAGCTTCTCTGCAATTCCAGCCTTCGTGACACCTCTCTGTACAAATGGCAGGTCAGTGTGTCTCTGGCTGAATCTACTCATTTTCTGGCTACACTGATAGAGAAGCAGGAAGAATCCTACTGCATCTGCATGAATGAAAGGAAAACTGTGGCTTGGGCAGTAACACCAAGATCTCTAGGTAAGAAGCCGAACAACGAGAAAATGCTGGGATGAGATATTTGTGGATGGCATCAGATCTTTGGTGTGAGGAGCTAGGTAATTCCAAACCTGTCTGGAAGGATCTTGTCTATGCCAGAACTGAGAATTCTGGCCCTGAGGTTGAGACACTACACTAGGATGTGGCATCCAGGTGCTAAACCAACTATCTAAGAGTTATGGGCCATCATTTTTTTAACATTTGAATAGAAATCACAAATTCCCTTAATGTGTGATAAGCACTCAGACATTTCTGTTATGGAGCTCAGAATGTCTCAGCTTAACGTGTCTGAGTCTGAAATATTTTAGTCAAAGCTTGCTTTCTCTAAAGCCTCACAGAAAAAGACTGATTTACAAGACCTGCCCCTCCACTACTCTTCTTGCTGATGGACTAGCACCTGCTGTGGTGATCATCACAAAGGAGATGGCCTGCAAGGCTGTAGATGGATCAAGATAAAACACTGTCTTGAGTTTAGTTCTCCTCTTGGAAAAGCTTCTCTGTAACGTACCAGAGTACCTAGCACAAACACAGACCTGTGTGTCCCTGGCACTGCCCAGCAGGGCTGGCTAACCCCTGTCTCCTCCAGGGCAGGTGGAGTTCTCGGTGAGCACTGAGGCCCTGCAGAGCAAGCAGCCCTGTGGGAACGCCGTCGTGGAGACTCCTGAGAAAGGGAGGAAGGACACGGTCATCAGACAGCTGCTGGTGGAGGTATGTGGGCTGCTGAGTTTGGTGTCATAGAAAAGTAGTAATAATTTCATGCTCCACTGCAACAGTTGTTGTATGAGAGAGGCTTTCTGTTTTAGCCATGATAGCAGCAATAATGGCTTGGGTGACTCTTACTCTGCACACTTTTGTAAAAGAAGCATTGATAAAGCTCACAAAGGCCAATAGAGCCCATAACTCCTAATGTTGCCATCTCATAGTAAAAGTAGGGTATTACGTTACATAGTGGGACAGAAATAATAAGGCAGGCAATAATGACAGGTTTGTCCCAGAAACATCATCTGGAAGATAAATGAGAACTCCTTGGTTTTACCTGTAATAAATCAGAGGGATAGGTTGTAAATGGAAGACTTGCTGAAACATTATACATCTCCTCCAGCACATGGCCAGTACTCTGGAGTATGGAACAATCACCACAATCTACTAATATTTCCAAACAAAACTACCATCATTGTTCTGAATTGTTTTTATTGCACTCTTAAGAATCTTCAAGCAGTATGAACTAACTTCTTCTTTTTTCATTCTTTTGTACTTTTTTCCTTAAGCAGTGTTTCGCAATGATAAAACCACAGTTTTTCCCATGATAAATAGCCAGTCATAAAATTAATCCACAGTATGAGACTCCCTGTGATATTAATAGCAAACCAAAAGAACTAGCTCACGGTTTAGCAAAATCTATGTAATACAACATGTCATAATATTGTCAATCCTTTGCATGGCGGGAAGGAATAATTGTATTTAATAAAATTAAGTCAAGAGTAATATAGTAATTCATAACATTGCAACTTCTATGTACATTGCAGACATTCCAATTCTCAGTAAGTCAGAGCTAGGATTCATGTAATACATAACTTCATAATATGTTTTGCTAACCTGAATGTAATGATGGAACAATCCTATCTGTTAGGCTTTATTTATTTGTTTGTTTATTTATTTATTCCCTTATTTACAAATGACTTTGAATGTATAGTTCATTTCATGTATCATGGCTTGAATAATGTTAACATTTCAGGAAAACTTCCTAATTTCATATATGCCCTCAGGAAGAAGAGTGTTTATTTTGTTCTTTGAAGTGTACAGTTCTGGTGTCCTCAACATAAAAAGGACATGGATCTGTTGGAACAAGTCCAGAGGAGGGCCATGAGGATGTCAGGGGCTGGAGCAGCACCCATATGAAGACAGGCTGAGAAAGTTGGGGCTGTTCAGCCTGGAGAAGAAAAGGCTGCGTGGAGACCTCAGAGCAGCCTTCCAGTATCTGAAGGGGGTTTATAAGGATGCTGGAGAGGGACCCTTCATCAGGGACTGTAGTGACAGAACAAGAGGTAACGGGTTCAAACTTAAACAGTAAAAGTTCAGGTTAGATATAAGGAGGAAGCTCTTTACTGTGAGGGTGGAGAGGCACTGGAACAGGTTGCCCAAGGAAGCTGTAAATGCTGCATCCCTGGCAGTGTGCAAGGCCAGGTTGGACTTAGCCTTAGGTGACATGGTTTACTGTGAGGTGTCCTTGCTCATGGCAGGGGGGTTGAAACTTGATGATCTTAAGGTCTTTTCCAACCCTAACCATTCTATGATTCTATGATCTACCAGCATTTGCCATAGACTAATTCACCCACTGCTAGCCACATACTAATAAAAGCACTAACATGGTAGCTAGACTTTCAAATCTGCAGTGCTTCTGCATAATCCCCTCTTGCACTGCCAGCAGTGTGCAAAATATATAAAAAGCTTACCATGATTAATGGTAGTCAGAGGAAAAACAATGTAAAAGAGTGGAAGGACAGAATCAAAAAGCTTTAGACCTGAGGAAGTTACCTACAATTTGCAAAGTGAACTTTTTATTTCAATTGTGATTTAAAATTATTGGTAATCAAAAAACCGAGCTGCCAGTGTGCTCTTCTTCAAAGAGGTCCCAGAAAGCATATAAACGCTTGCTCAAAAGCCTTCACTCACTGTCATCCAGAATTCCTTTTCCTGTCACATTCATTTTATACCACTCCTCTATTTTTCAAGCCTCCCACTTTTCCTCTTTTATGGCTGTAAACCCTCAGTGTCCTGACATTTCATTCCTAGTCATCACCGTTTTCTACCGAGAGGTTTCTCATTACCTCTAAGGCTCACTTTTTGCACAGACAGCTCCTATGCTGCCCTCCCTTTCCCCCGCCCCCAAGCCCAGTGCCAGTCATCTGTGCTAAATCCAGACATTCCAGATGCCACAGATACTTGTCCATTACATTATCTCCCTTCAGCCCATCTGCTAAAATCAAATTTGCTGGATCGGGGACTAAACAAATGCTTCCCCTTCCCTGGCCTCTGGTAGCACTAAGCCATCTTAGGGTCAGTAACAGCAGAATTTTGAACTCTGGACTTTTGGTTTTGCCTGAAGATGACTAACTCAACAGATTAAAATTAAATGAACAAATGAGGTCTCTAATCATATTAAGTACTGTTATTTGTTTAAAAATATTTCCAAAACCTCATCTTTGCACTATAGTAGGATATAAGTTCAATGTTCAAGCCCTAGAATGGAATCAGAGCTTCTTAACAAATAAATAGCGGCAGTATTTGTCAATGCAGTCAACTTCATAGTCCTCAATAACCACACTACTATTTTGTATACACATGCACTGCATACCATCTGCTGATGCTTATTTTAATTCACCAGGAAAGGCCTGTGTTTAAGTTGGAATTTAAGTGACAGAATCAGAACAAAAGGAAAAGGGCAGCAGAATAAACTGAATAAATTCCAAATATGACTTGCAAAGGCAGACAATATAAAAGCTATAATCTTAGTTTAATCCCCGCACTTTTTAAACATAGTAATTACTAGACATCTGCTGGTAACACAGCCTTGCTATTGGATAACCTTAATTACCCTGTAATATTTCCTGACACTCCCCAAAATATGCCCTATGGATAATAATTCATTCACGGTTCAGCCCCATTATTAGCTACTAATTCAAACAATCAAGACAAAGACAACGAACAGATGACCTTGAACAATTACCCACTCACTGAAGAGAATTTATTTCATGCTTTTCAAAGACTTTACTGCTTTTCTGGTTTCATAAGTAGCAGTCAAAAATTAACAAAATACAAGCAAGAAAAGAGCTGCAGAATAAAAGGAGATTTGCTGGGGTACCCCAGTTCCCTTAAACATCATTTTCTTGCATTAACAACATAATGGCTACTGCAATAGATTTCATTTTCTAAGATTAAATAGGGACCTAGGCAGATTAGGTTCAAAACCCGATACAATTGTTTTATTATACTGGATTTGTAAGCTTTTTAGTTATCTGCAAGAAGAGTATTAGGAAACTTGGAATTAAAAAAAATTAAAATAATTAAATGCATATAGGTAAAATGAATGGAATTCAAGCGACTGTTGCAGAAGCAGATACAGCATCAGTGCTGAAGCAGATGGCTGCAAATGTCTGAAGCTTCTCTGTGGGCTGCCCAGGAAATATTTCCAGCCACAGATCATGCTTTTTCCTCATTTGAGCTGCCATAACTTCATGCTCTTCTTTCTGGTTGTATAGATAAAATCAAACGCATACAATGAACCATTATTGCCAAATAAACCTAATCCCTAATATTTTGGATGATTACTTGTCTTATTTTGAGAAATTATTGTTTTAATGAACATTAAAGGGAAAATGGCTTTAAAAACTATTATTATTGCTGTAATCAGGTTTTGGACGTTGTTTCTTCAGCTTAAGATAAGGATAAGGTGTGTGAAAAGTTATGCTTTTCCCTGTACCTCAATTAATTCTCTCTTTGAGACTCTAGGAGGTCCTTTGCAATCCATCTGAAAGCCAAAACATTCAGGTTCAGAGGGAAATAGGACTTGAATTGCTGAACTGGCAGGAAAATAAGGTTAAATCTAGGAAGAAAAAATGTAATTGAAAAGTCTAAGTCAAAATGACATCATCATTTTCTGAAGTGGTTCTGAGAATGCCATTGTCATTGTAGGAATCTAGTTGAATTTTTTAAACACTTAAAGTGAATGGCAATTCAAAAAAGATATTAGAAATTAAAAAAAAGATATTAAAAATAAAAGAAAAATATAGATGCCACAAAATTTCCCCTTGTCAAAAATCAAAAATATGGTAACTTCTAAACCCAATTTTTTTTAATATGCACAATTCATAACTACTTTAAAGATAAGATTTTTAAAATGTAAAGTACCTAAGAATGAACAACCTTGTGAAGCTTAGAGCAGCATAGCTGGTCCCAGTTCCAGCCAATCTGAAAGCCACAGGTAAAAGGACAGCTATAGCTCTCCTTGATTTTAAAAGGTATGCAGTCTGTAAACATAAAGCACTCCAAGAAAGATGTAGTGGAAAAGGATTTTCTTCTCCAATGAAGAACACGAGACTGCAATATCTTCAAAGAAAAATATTTGTGTCCACATGGCTTTATAGACTACTTGAGGCTTCTTGTTGAAGCTATGGCCCTGAGCATGCTTCACTTATCAAGAGTGCCTAATAAAACTTCTAAGATTTAAAAGTCCACCTCCCAGAAATGAGGCATAGGTGATGAAATTTCTCTTCTAGTTCCAAGCAGATTTGGTTTTCAACTTTTCTACTGCACATCTGAACATCGTTTTTGAGGACAGTGTTGAAGTGTTAGCACACCTCCCTATAGTGTTGTACTTTTCTACTGTAATAAGAAATGAAATCCTCACTTCAGGATTGGACACCCTAATAAATGATTGGTTTGGAAGCGTTTTTAGTAGCAATACACTGGATGATATTTGATTTAGTTTCTCCTGGCCTCAAAATTGATTAATTATGTCAACATTCCTCCTAAACATTTCTTTTGGTCATTACACAATTCACATACAAGCACTTAGAATTTTCATAAGGAAGTACATATTTAATATCTAGAACTTCTCTAGTAATGGACATTTGACATTTCCTTTCTCAGACTAAAAGTAGCCTTTCAGGTCATAATCAAGCATCTGAGAAACAAACTTGTTATCAAGTCTTTGTAAGAACAGTATGCTCTGTTTCCAAAATCACTCATGTAATGGATTGTCAACATAAAATATTTTCATGTGGATAAATCAACAAAATAATCTCTTGGCCATGGGTCAGGAATGGCCTTTTCTAATGCATAAATATTCAAATTATTATTTTTTTATGGTAAAGTTTGAAGTACACTTGTTATTAATTTCTATACAGACCAAATTAATGCAACTTGCCTGAAGCTCATGTCCTTGTTCATTCAGGAACTGAAATGTCATGTACAGAAGATAATCTTTTCTTCTAATTAATGTGGTCATGAGACAAATGAAACACAATAGGCAAGTAAGAGCTATGATAATTAAATAAAATGTTGTCCCTCCAGGAACAAAACACTCAAAATAAACTAGTTTCATATAGTTGGTTTTGAAAGGCCCATCTGTTAAAACTGAAAGTATTTTGCTTAAATTACATCTGGTTACTAATAGGTATTGTGTTCCAATTATTTCAGGGAAACTTAAAAGTCTCTGCTAGAGTTCAGGTCCAGAACAAACTGCACAACTGGGTTCTTGTGTGTTTCATCTTAGATGCTGGGCCAAGCTCAAAATTAAATCCACATTTCTGTTCACATCTAAGAAGCCTCCTAGCAAGTCAATATCAACCTAGATAATTCCTCTAAACAAATGTTATGCAACCAAAACACACATTAAAGAATACAGAACCTCATTTTTAAACCCTTAATCTTATGATTGCTACAAAATGGCACAATACCAACACAAAACAACCAAACTTATTTAGAGTGAAAGGCCCTTACAAAAATAGGATTCTAAGAAAAATTACCATTTTGCATCAGTGATTACATTGTGATTTAGCATGTTTGACCTAATATCCTGGAGCACATAATAGCGAGTGTCTTCACAATTATTTCAGAAAATACCTGTTTATTAAATGAATGTTAAACAGGGCAGAAAGGTGACCAGATTCACAATCAGGAATTCTGATTCAAGCATTTATTTAGCCAACTACTTCAAAAAGAGATGGCGTCCCCTCAGACTGGAAAAGGTCAAGCTAGTTACTAACATCTTCATATCAGGAATTAGACCTCCCTCCATGTTATCCAATGTGAGTTTTGACACTGGATCTACAACCAGCTTTACCTACTGAACCCTTCTGGGGTGGGACATCACATACTTGTGCAGTAATTATCTGTTCTTCACTAAAGCCTCAAAGAAAACAGCTCCATCCTGTGACCCTGGAAATTTTCGTTTTTAAAAATACTCCATTTCACAGTAAGACCTGGCATGCAAATTTGTCCATCATAATCATGTGTTCTTACCACCAAACTGTGCTCTTTGTTTCATCAATCTAGACATAGAGACCTTTTTGAATACAATCCCCATCAAAACTGTGATACTCCCAGGAGAAGTTTTAATGCCAAGTTATTGGTACTTTTCAGTAACACATACTTCTGCTTGGTTTTTCAAATAAGAATACAAAGCCATTTAGAAAATTACAGGTACAGAACACAGTCTTATTGCAGTGATAAATTAATCATCATGCGTATAGGCAAAGACAATATTCTAACAAAGTACACCTTTTAGATGCAAGAGAGATGTCCAGACCCAGAAAATGCTTTGAGAGCAGCACAGTTTCTTTTCTTCTCAGCTAGACTGTTAAGCAATCAAGGCTTCAGACCTACTAAGGCCTAATCCACACAACTCAATGAAAGAGCTGAACTTCAATTGCTACCACCTGCTTTTAATTTCTTGTTTGTTTGGTTTTTTTTTTTCCCCAGCTCCCCTTCACATGAAAGCTTATTTTTCTTTCTTAGACTTCATGTTTTTTTCTGCTTATGTTTGGTTCTCTGCCTGGAGTCAGGACTGTCTGCTTTTATCTATAATGTAGCCAATTCCTAGTTTATACATAAGACTTCGACTACAATATATCTTTTTTAATAGAAATAAACAAACCTGTCTGCTTTTTCGCTTCTCACTGCTTCTGATACCCCCTTTACGGTGCCCAATTCCTTCCTCTTTTCTTAATTTCTACTTTTATATATTGAAAAATTGATTTGCTATATCATGTACACCGTTACTCCGCATTATCTTCATTATATTTTTCTCCCCACCTTTATTTTCATTCACTGCTTCCAATGTCCAAATTTGGTTTAGATTTCAAAGCTGTTCGGGTTTTTGTGTTTGTTTGGAATTGTTTTGGTTTGGTTTTGTTTGTTTTCAAAAATAATGCTTTCAATTCCTTGGCTTCATATTGAAGCAAAATATGTTTGGTTGCTTGAAATTAGCAAATATCATCCCACCTTCTGAATGGTGGATACCAGCTTGAATCATTCAATCTTTCCTCTCTGAAGCTAAATGCTAAGATTTCTGAAGCATATTTAGAAGTTGTATCTTTTAGTTTTGCCACTGATATATTACATCAGTCTGTTTTCTAGTTTTTTATTTGATATGAAATCTCCTGTATACTAAACATTCATAATTTTAACCTACTGAAGTCTGACTTGAACATTTCTTCCTGAAGATTTTTACATCCGTTCACTGCAATATAACCTGTACCACTGCAATGGGCAGAAACTGTCAATATCAGATTTTTATTTCATATATTTTCTACATGAGGTAGCAATTATGACCATGCGTAAGAAGCCATTCATTGCTGGTATAAGGAGGCAGTTTTAGCAAAACCAATGGTTTTTCTACTGCCTATGTTACCCACTGAAGCTCAAACATTGTCTGGCAACTATTCTCAAGGGCAATTGTTTGGCCAACTTAACAGTGGGCCCCCTGCCATCCTAACAGATGGGCACCAAGCGTAAGTAGCCATAAGACCATATAAGTGCATTTAGTGTGAAACTTGGGGCATAATTCCCAGCCTTGATCACCATATGGCTTTTCCATACTGGGTTTGTGATAAATGGGATGTGCAGTGCTAACCTAACTTTTAACATGAACAGCATTAAGTAAAATAATAAGAATAGCTCTCACCATGTGATACGCAGGGACTAAGTTTGGAATTAGCAGGAGCAGTAGAAGAGTAAGATTATTATACATCAACATCTTTCCCCACCCTTTTATTTCTGTTGATCCACTAAGCTTTCCATGGGAATCTCAACTTTTGAAAAACAAGGGAATCTGTTCCTTCACTTCCTCCATACTCCTTTTCAGGCAAAGAGAATGCAAAATTGTGAAAACCAGTGCCTTCAAGAAGAAACCTTGAATTGATTCACTTAGTCTTGCAATTGGACTGAATCTACATTGCGCGGTAACTTCAATCTTGAATTCTACAGGTCAGTTTTACAAGAGAAGCTCAGGATATAATAGACTTATTTACCACCCACACATTAATGCTTTTACCATGTATACTTATTGGATATGGAATCCCAGTCATGTCCCTTCAGGAAATGTTTTTTCCGATAACTGCCATGTCTAATGATCATGTTAAAAAGAAAGCCAGTATAGCCTATGAGTACGTTTGTGCTCACCATCTTTATTCTAAGTAATTTCAAGTTGCGTATGCCTCAGTCAGTGTGGATTTCAGTTATTGCAGCAAAATTCATTTGGGTTTGTTAGCAGGAAGGATTGAAAACAAACAGGAAGTAGTAAACCAGGGATTTAGGCCCAGGAATGTGAATCTTTTAAAATTTATACATTGGCTTTGAGTATTTTTAAACAGCACTTCTGAGTTTTAGTTACTGTCAAAAAAGATACTGTTTGTGACCTTCAAAGAATGAAAATAATATAATTTCATCAAATCTTGAGAAAAGAGTGGGAACTCGGATGAATGATTCATTCAGATTTAAGAGTTTAAATTATAGGAAATCATATAAAAAAATTATCTGGTTTTGTTCTTGCCTTTTCTCTCTATCATGCTTTAGGGGAGAATTCATGCTTGATTTACACCAATTTAAAACCATTAAAAAGGAGAAGTCTCACTTCTCCCATCCCCAGTTACATATTGCTGCTGGAAAGGGCAATGCTGCCTTTCAGTGAGGCATGACATGAGTAGTTTCAAGTATTTACAGAAATATTGTCTTAGATAAAAACAAAAGAGAGGCTTACTCTGGTATACATTAATATAGGTGGTGCTGGAAAGTTACAGATGTGCAGCTGGAGGTCTAACACAATATATCTCTCTAGGTTCACTTCCTAGGTAAGAAAGAACAACACCTTCCATGAATATTCATTTGAATTTACTTGCTTTCCAACTATATTCAAATAATCAGCTCTGTTGGCATGAACACAGAAAGCAAATGTCAAAGTTGCTTATGTGAGCTTTTCTGGAAGAAAAAAATAAATCTGGCCTTCCAAGAATGTTGGTTGAAACATTTATCTAATTAGGAAGAGAGGTAACTGACAGGCAGTATTTCATCAGAATCCTGAAGCCATCATAATAGAGAATCAGAGTCATGCTTTTGGTTGACATATATGAACCCTTTCTGAATTAACTTCCTACTTACCTGAAAAAAAGAATTAAATTAGTGCCTATTAATGTACTAGTTACTTAGGCTACCAATATTTTTTCTCTTGTATGGTTACATATGACTAGAGCTCATTATGTTAATTTCCTCTTAAAAAGATTAGATCTTTTCATTTTCTTTTTAACTGTTAACATATAAAGCCTGAAGCTGAATCAGGTTATGTTTTGAAAATCTGGGAATTAACTGGGCATAATTAAATAGTATATTTTTGAAGACCTATGCATTAACAAGAGGCTTCAAATGCTTGTTTAACAGTTGAACAGGTGGGAGAGACAAACCAAACATACCAATAGAATATGTCCTAGTCAGCATCAGAGTACAATTAATACTGTAATATCTCCTTGGAAATACAAGCACTGGGAGATCAAGTTCACGACAAAGAGAATGTCTTTGTGCTTCAATTCTGGCTGTGTTGGGAAAAGAGTCTAAAAGTGTCACCGCTTCCTGGTTATTGTCTTTCAGAAACTTCCAGGTCCAATTCACTCAGTTTATCTGAAAAATATTTTCCTCTGTTGTCAACCCTTGAAGACTGACCTTAAATATGAGCCAAAGCATGGACTCCTGATGAGTGCAGCAATGAATGCAGCACTGAACCCCATAGTTGGAATTACCATTACTCCCCTTTCCTGATGTAGATTACTCTACAATCTGTACGTTGTGAAGACTTAAGTATGCCAATTTTGTTACACAGAAAGAACAAAAGAAGAAGGACTTGACTAAGATAAAGCTAGGCATGAGTGAATTAAAATTAAACAGCAAGAAATGCTGTAATAGGCATTTATTGGCCTATAAAAGCGCAAATACTGTACTTCCGATAAAACTGAAGTTACAGAAGTTCTCTTTTGGTTACAAAGACAGGTACTTTTCTTACAACATAACTCACCTGCAGAACTCACTACCTACAAGTGATTAAGCAAAGCAAGAGTTTCATTTTTTAATGACTCAGATACTTGTCTATGTAGTGTAATTAAAGAAGGTCTTTACGACAAGAGAACAGTGCTCATCAACCCACTGCTTCATGCCATAAATCACAAGCTTGGGTGAGGCCAGGGCTGAGCACAAATTTCCGCAGAGGACAGCTGACGTGCAGAAGTTTCTGATGTTGGCCATTATAAGTGCAGTGAAAGCCACGCAATTCTTGGCTACATTTACAGGGTTTCAGTTTCTTCACATTCTCCACTTAGTTGAGGTGTGCAGCTTCACTGCCAGTGCAGGTCATGACACAAAGCAAGCCCAGAGGGACACAGTCCTCCATCTGCACCCTGTTGGTCATCTGCAAACCAGCACAGTGTACGTGCAGCTTTCCAATGCCTATGTGGCCTTAGAGGTCCAAAATCAGAATTAAAGTTATGAACCTACTACAAAAGTAAATTATAAAATATTGTGTGCATCTTTAAAGGAAATAAATTCTATTTTGCAGCAGGTATATTCAGAATATTACCCCCATTTTCAGAATTAAGCAGCAACCCACTCTCTTGGATAAAGCAATACATCTTTGAATGAAATTGCATTGCATACAAAACTATTAGAAACACGCTTACAAACTTGTGGCAATTGTAGAAGTCTCCAAAAAGCCTTATTTCTGCTTGTGTTTGCTAGTATGGGTTCAATCCTTGTCAGCCAAAACAGCAATGCATTGCAATTTAAGCCTTTAACAGCTGGGATCCCGTCAATGGCCCGTTAACACTGACTCTGGCTGCTCAGTTTGCTTTCCCTCACGTCACAGCCATACTGAGGGGCTCCTGAGCGCTGCTCGTCTGACCCTTGACACAGCTCAGAGCAGCAGAGCAGGGGGACCCGAGGAGGCTGCGCTTGCCGATGGCAGTGCTGGGCCTGCGGCTCTCCCTCCCTCTGCTGCGCCCCTCCCTGCATCAGCGGTTCACAGCAGCACAATGTCTCCTATGCACGCCAACATTCAAAATGCTGTAGGTTGCTGCTACTCCTCACAGGTCTTCTAATACAAAACACAGTGGAACCCTCATCAGGCAAAACTAGACTCGGAAAGAATGAGGAGATTCTAGTTTTTGTTTCTTTATTCTGCAGTATTTATCTCAGCTCATGGTTTTATGTAGACTTCTGAATAACCTGGAGTCCTTAGCCATAGAAAACAGGAATTAAACTTCTTAAAGCCCTTTTGGAAAATTAATTTCAGAATTAATACTTCTTCATTGCTCACCTTATAATAAATTGGAAACATTTCAAAATGTGTCCAGATATTTCTCCCTAACAAGTTTTGGGGTAAAGTGTTAAAGACACTGAAATGAGAAATAAATGCAATAGAAATAAGGGTGCGTTTCGGATTTTTTTTTTTTTTAAATGACATTTTTCTTTTTTCCAGAATATTTTATTTTCAAAGGTATGGATCATTTGTTAAATATTGCAAACTGGACAGTACAGTGCCCCTTTCAGATTCCACTTTTATACTCCACAGAATCTTTGTGTTTAATCTTTTGTTAGACCCTGAAGTTCTTTGATGCATGCACATTATTTTCTAGTGATTGCCACCACATGAAAAGGGTGTTAATCCTCTGCTAATTAACAACTTGTTGAGGTCGATGGGGGTCAGGACTTTACATTTTTGGACTTGGTGAATTTTTCGTTCATTGGAACTTCTTGTTCTCAGCAGTTCAGCTATTCCATCATTGTTTTTCTGGGTGTATTTTGTTCCATGTCAGCGATAGCATCTGCCTGTGCTCTTAGCCCACTAAGAACATACTAAAAGCTTTTGGTTTGACATGGGATTCGGTTTCTTGTGACATTTAAGTAGTCATAGTACCTATTCTACAATTACTTTGATTACAAAGCCTGTTGCTTTATGCAGTTTAGGTGTTTTGTCTAGTTAGGAAATGGAGTTTCCACTGCTTTTGATAGTCATACTACGGATATATTTCACTGCATACAACATTCCTCAATAAAAATATAATAGAATACTTCCTCAAAATCATTAACGTATTATAAAAAGTATAAAAACTGTTGCTATTGGTAGAAACAAAACTTAAAGGACATTTCTATTTAATGAGTGATATTTATTTATATAAATATTTATTAATCTGAGTTTAGTTTAATTAACTTCAGATAATTTTCTTTCACCATTGCCTTCACTGAGTGCAATGGCTTACATAGTTGAAAGTCTATGAATCAGATTTCAAGAACAGACTTATTTCCTTTTCTACCTGTTATCAAGAATGAAAAAAAAAAATGGTGGCTTTCTTCATGGAAAAATATACATGGCAAAAGTGTTCTTACATAAGCAACATCAACAAGATCTACCTTTTTTTTTCATAACATGTCAGTGAATTGTGTTTGTTTTCCAAACGACCACATAACAACCTTTCAGAGTACTGGTGAAATATAACTATGCTGCCCTATCTGTGTATATTCTTAAAAAGATTCTGCGGTTTAAAGAGGTGTAGATAGCAAGGCAGTAGATGTTTTGTTTTGCATTCAGTTCCCTCAAACTAGGAAAGATACATGAGAAAAGGCATCATAGAAGCAGATTAACAAAACTTGATGGGCAGGGTGGGAGAGACTATGAATGAATGAAGAGCAAAATAGAAAAGCATCAAAACTTTCTGTATCCATACAGTAATTAAGAAACAGATCTAACCTATGAATCTTCCACAATTTAATCACACACTGTATGAAAAAGCACTTCCTTTCCTAATAAAAGAATTTGATTTTTCTGTATCCAGATTAGATAGAAGAACTCTCTCATCCCTTTGGAAATCGACAAGGAACACAGGCATTCCCAATCTCTCTCTTCCTCAAGCTTCAGTACCTGGCAATTTTATTTTCCTCATGACTCATTTTAATTCTCCTGCCTTCTTAAATAATCAATCATAATCTTTGCAGTCTCCTTCACCTAACCCCAGC
>JANHGB010012989.1:0-19524 GCA_026283785.1 Coracopsis vasa
ACAAGCTGCCTTTGGTGAGGCGTGTGCCAGCATCAGAGTCCTCTTGGGTGACACCTCTGGGCACCTAAAAGCTGTCCCATCCCTGGTAGTGTCCAAGGCCAGGTTGGATGGGGCTTTGAGCAACCTGCTCTAGTGGAAGGTGTCCCTGCCCATGACAGGGGGGTTGGAACCAGATGATCTTTCAAGGCTAGGTTGGATGGAGCTTTGAGCAACCTGCTCTAGTGGAAGGCGCCCCTGCCCATGACAGGGGGGTTGGAACCGGATGATCTTTAAGGTCCCTTCCAACCCAAACCATTCTGTGATTCTATGAATTTTGAACACCAATGCTTCTGGGGGCTGGGGGGAAGGAACAGGAGCTAGGGCAATAATGATACTACTCACAGGTGTAGCTGGACAGAAGGGTGACAGCCCCATTCCTCATGCTGACAGTCAGTGGTTGGTTCAGGCTTTTTGCTAAATCTTCAGCCCTTGGAGGGGTTTGCTATCAAGCAGCCAGCTCGACTTCCATTAAAAGAAACCTAGATCCCACGGCTACAGCAAAACCTGACAAAACACAGCAAATTCTAAAGGCTCAGAAGTCCAAACGGCAAAGAACGACAGAAACCAGAAGTATTAAGTATGTTGTTGTTTTGCAGCAGACTCACTTGAAAGGTTTTGACTGTTTGCAGCAGCATAAAGCACTCTGGACGCATCTGAGTGCTGCTGCTGGAAAGCCATTGATACCTACAAGTTTCAACAACAAGCATGTACAAAAATTCTGTCAAACCAACTAAATAATCAGGGTCTACATTTTACAATGGGGTCAGTGGAGCACAACAACCAATTCAGCCTCCACTTCTGTACATTAACACATATGAAATAAATCCTTCAGTGGCAGCTTCACACCATACATATGGACACCCAAGGAAAACTTGTTTTCTGGGGCATGTGTATGCCAATGCACTTAAATTCCTAAGAGTTGAGTGGAGTTCCTGACTGTTTTTTGCACTTATCTTGAGAATACCTATGCTGAGGAGCATATTAAATCAGTACCACTTACATAATTTAATTGTAAACTACTCAGAAGTGTAAGTAGAATACTGTTTTTATAATCACTCAGGAAGCTGTACAGGAAATTTACTGCTTTCTTTCCTGGAATAAACAGAAAAGTTGAGTTACCACTTCTACCTTGTTACACGAGGCAGTAATATGGAGTTCCTTCAGACTGACTCCCTTGCAATAGCAGCAGGATTTCACCTTTTAGGTACAATTGTTACAATGCCCATGCATGAGTCTCGCTGCTTTTCTTCTCAAGCTGGATACGGCACCAGTCCCAAGGCATGTGCATATACAGACACACATAATCAACACAGCTAACTATCCTAGGGGGGCTTGCAGCTCTTAAAAAAAAATTCCCTGCCACCATTTACATGTTTATTGGAGTCCTATGTTCTGAGATGACACTGGGATTGGAGGTTAATTATCTGACCCAAGGGCTTCCTTGGTGTTTGCACATAATGTGGTCTTCAAAAATGAAAGACGTGAAATTCCAAAGCAAAAATAAGATCCTAGACCTCACCTGGCAGGTGTTTCTTCTTTGACTTTAAAACTATTTCTTTACAAAGTTATCCCAAATTAAGCACTAAGTGGGTTGACTAAAGGAAGCATTATTTGCCCAATGCAGTATCAAAGTAACCAAACAACACAGGATACCGGCACACAGGTGATGACTTCTCATGCAGCTGAACAAGACAGCTTAAGTTAGAAGGCTACTGCGAAAAAGATTTAAAATGGGAACTGGATTTCTCCAGTCCTTCAGCTCAGACATGAAAGTTAATTCATTACTGAAGATGTGCCAGAAAGTGGGGAATTCCAGAGGTAAAGGTCAGTAAGAAATTCAATAGGCAAATGTGGGTTTGGGGTTTTCATTGAAGGCATAATTGCACATTTCCAAAGGGAACTGTGCAGTTTCCAGCACCTAGGATGAAACTTCCTTATTCCTCAGATACTTTGGGGAGTGTTTTTAAGCCTTGCCAGGTGTAGTTGATCAAAGCATAGAGAAGGAAGTAGTTGGAAAAGGGGCACATAAAAGTCTTTGACTGCTTGACTCTTCAGTAATACAAGACTTATTATAAATCCTGGTTCAGTCAAAAGTTTAAGAGTTTTATTTAAATAATGTCAACTTTATTTAAATAATATCAGCAAGCCAGCCACAATATGATGAAAGTTCTCTTCAAGATGAAAAATGCAGGGATGTGCAATATATATTTAGACGTGTATCATGTGTGGTTGAGCTCAGCAGGATTAGCACGCATACGAATACATTTTACAAAGAAAGCACTCTCTCCTAACGTAGTTTCTAAGAAGAGAGGATAATACAGTTAGTCTCATAATACCTAGGTGCGGCACTAGTCACACCTTTCAATCAAGCCTGTGGATCCTTTTGCTTGCGTGCTGCTCTCAGCAGCAGCAGTTACTGCCGTGCATACCAGCATGGTATGTGTGGCATTCTTCTATATCATGGCCTTTCTTCTCTAAGGTGGTTTACTTGTTCCCCCTTTTCGAACCTCTCTTCCAGGTCAACTAATGCCACTAATGTCCTGTGCCAGCAGTGAAAGCCCTGGCACTGGGTGGTTCCTGGAGGAGCTGTGACCACAGGGCAGCCAGCTGGGCAACTAGGAACAAGTGCTGCACATGGCAGTGAGTGATGGTGAAGGAGAAATAGCTCCTCAGGTAGAGGCACCTGTCCCACAGGTCAGGAGAGCCCTTCAAAGACAATCAGAGGGCTGGAGCACCTCTCCTATGGAGACAGGCTGAGAGAGCTGGGCTTGTTCAGCCTGGAGAAGAGAAGGCTCTGGGGAGAACTCAGAGCAGCCTTCCAGTACATAAAGATCTAAGAGAAAGCTGGAGAGGGATTTTTTGCAAGGGAATGTAGTGAGAGCACAAGAGGGAATGGCTTTAAACTGAAAGAGGGCAGATTTAGATTAGGTATTAGGGATGGAATTAGATGATTCAAAGCAGGCCTGTCACATGGAGCCTGAGTTTTCTACAGATGACTCCTGTCTCCTCTCTTCTCCAAAAGCTACATCTTTGCTATCCATTTCATGCTGCATGATCCTATTCAGCAGGCACAGCAGTTCCACCTGTGAGCCATGAACTATCTGTACTGATTTATGCATAGGCCACGGAGGGAGAAGTAGCGGCAGTGGCAACAGTGGGATTACTTAGCAAAACCCAACTCCCACACAGTGTAATGCTGTAGATGGTGTTTGTCCTTGGTTCAGCAGTAGCAGTCATTTTTCTCCTTCTTAGTAGCTGGTGCAGTGCTGCTGATGCAGTTGTACACACACACTGGGAAGTATCACAAGAAAGGAATCCTCTATGGAGATGGAAGGCATGCAAATTCTGTCATTAGGAGGCTAGCTTGAGATTTAGCCCCGTTCTCTTTCCAGTTTTATCATGAATCTGGATCTTGGCAATTTACTTTGCTTCTTTGGACCTTCACTACCACATTTGTAAAAGAAGCAGCACAGCTTCTACAGAGAACCTTGAGCTCTCCGGAATTAAAAATTCTATTATTAAATGTTGTTTTCTGATGTTTGTTGGGAGGAATTAAACATATGATGTCAAGAGCATATTGTCAAAGGTACAATCAGGAAGAAGGCAAAGGTCCCTTTTTCCACAATGGTAACATTTGTTTTCTAAACAGGATACTGGGGCTTCTTATGAGAGAGATTTTAACATGCCCTCCAAAGGTTTTTCCAAGAGCTTGTAGTAACTAACCTCTGGGGAAAAGGTCTATGTGTTGACAGACTGTCACCATGCCATTTCTAAGCCTGACAGCAAATGGGACAGTCCTGAGTGACGTCGGTCTTGCAGTTAACCGTGAGCCCACTGTCACGGTTCTCAGTTTATCTGCCAAAGCATGAGCCTTTCACACGCACAGGAAAGGAGATACTCCGCTTGTCTGTACCCAGCACGAACTACCAAGGGATCACACTGACACTTACAGATTGCACTGGCTGTGACGTTCATTCAGAAGATATTGATAAACATTCAGATATTGAACTAAAATTTGACATCACCTCCTCTCCTCCCTCGTCCTCTCCTCGCTAAGAAATATTTTGTGTGCTTGCAGGATGTAAGAGACATGGGCACTCTGTGAATACCCATTTTCTACACAGGAAAAAAACTCTCAAACTAAGACTGCCATTGTGTATTTCTGAGATACACTGATAGGAGTTGAAGGATAGAGAAGCAAATGGAAAATTCCAGTTGAGCGTAACAGTTCTCCCTCTTCCTCCTTTCCCTTGCCAATTATCTTGTGTCCCTTGCTGTCTGATGAGAGGCAATGTCAAGCCCTTTTCTTTTCGTACTGCATATGAAATTTCTGCTATATAATTCCTCGCTGCTGCTGCTGAGTGACAGCCATAATGCAAACAGAACCGACAGGATGGTGGCAGTCTTTTGCATTTCAAATGCTGTGAATAAGAGCCACCTTTTTAGCAGACTTAAATGCTAGCCGTTCTGTGTACCCAAGAACTTGCCTGGAGCCCAGCTATTTACACTAAAGATGACCCATGTTGCAGAGGTGAGTACAGAATTCTCCTTCGGGCAATGTGAATGGTTGCTGCTCATCAGCTTACAAATATTCTTCTGCCTCACAGTATGTGATTTGGGGCTGCATAAGTGTATGCAGCCTGTCTGTCCCGAAACAGCCACTTTGGTATTGCCATGAGGTATGCAGGACCAACAGATGCAGCCTCTTGGCACATAAAGGTGTACCCCATTCCAAAATATGAATGTGAACTTGCATCCAAGCTGTTTAGACTGCAGCCAGAAGGCAGCCAGAAGACAGCCAGCCTGACTTCCCTATTACTGCATATCCTGGTAACTACATCAGTGCAAACTTTTATCCCAAATTAAAATAAACAAGCCAAAACATCTAACTAGACACAGCCCATGAACATAGGAATTGCTCTCAGGATGTGCCACCTCTACCCACTGCTCAGAGAAGTGCACACTGCCCCCCATCATGTGGCCTTAGCTGGGTAGCTGATATATGAGCTCCTAAAGGCTCTGTAAGTTAATACACCACAGCTTTCACCCTACTGCTTTATGGCCATAGCCTCTCAGACATCCCAGCTCAATTTGTGGCTGATGGTTGCACACAGGGGTTGTAAACCATGCTGGATAGGAACCTGTCAATTTCATTTGTCTGTGAAGTGCATTGCCTGGCTGTGGCTCTGTATTAGTTATGTCATGCTAAATGTGTGACATCAATTATTTCCATATCAAAAGACAATGTCAAATGCAGGAACAGGACTTCTTTGCCAGTCAACCAGAAAACACAGATGGGTTATGAGAGGCCAGAAAAATTAATGATTATCCACATAAGCCTACAGCACTTCCTGGTGAGCGTTGTTACAGCGCAGCCCTTTGGGTTTCACTGCAGTGACTATCTACAGAGGTGCAAGTTAACAGGGACATGAAACTCAAGTTCCCTCGCCACTATCAAAGTTGACCACCTACAACTCATCTAACTGTTGTTCTGCCAAATCTAATTCAATACAATATGAAAGCTTTCCTTTACAACCAGGTGAACAGGGAAGCATGATAAGTCAATTATCTGGTAGGTTAACTGGGCATTAATACAAGATAAATATGGCTCACCATTTAAGGTGAGCATAATAAAACCAGAAAGCTCCTTCCAGTTTACTTCTCAATCTGCCAGACCAAAACATATGGCATTCAGCTCCAATTTGGGTGACAAGGACTTGAAAGATTAACATCAACTAAGCAGAAAAGCCCGAACGCCACTATGTTTGATTGGCATCAATTTGCCAAGTACCCCATTTTCACAACAAATATTTTAAAGGCAGCAAATTACAAACAAAACAACACAGCATAGCACAGACATTTGCATTATGCTACGTAAATTTGCATCAACCATCATTCCTAACTATCCAGCAATACACTCCCTTTACTCATTGAAATATAGTCATTTATCAAGGAGCCAGTTCTGGGTTATTGCTATGAATTACTATATAATCCCACAGGATAGTTTTCACTGAATAAAGTATTTGTTGTATTTGTTTCTTGGTTGTATTGCTAACAGGTATCACATTCATTTTACTTTAATTTTATAATGCTTTTTATGGAAAAAATCCAGGTCCATTGATTAAAGTTTTGCCAATTGCTCCAATGCGCAAAGCTTTTATCACATTTCTGCATATTCCACAGCAAATTCACTCACTACTCATGTCCCAAAGACAGGAGCAGAGCTTCATAACTTCCTGCATGTAAGTATTCATTCTTAACAATATCAAACTGCAGCATCTTGTATTCATGCCTTCCTTCATCAGATCTATACAGTTAATGACTATTGGAATCATGATTTAGATTAGAATTTAGATTTACTGAGTTTAGACATGCGACTAGTTGACCGCAGAATCAAGTGATAAACTACAACACGATTCCTATGTTTAACTATCCTGATGCTGTCAAATGGTTCAGAATAGCTTGTGAGAGAATACAGATTTCAAGCAGAAAAAAAAAAAGTCTGAATTTTTAACACATGCTCATACTCATCCTTTTGGGCCTTTAACAATCATATTTCCATAATCCATTATTCATTATGAAATTTTGGGGATAATTTTTGAAAGATTGAAGTCTTCTGCTTTGCTCTTATACAACCGGTGAAAGGTACGAGATATCATTCAGTATAGTTTTCTTATCCCTGGGACCTTAGTTTTAGCAGGAATATATAAGCAGCAGCTTATTTTGCAATGTTTTTGGAAACTGTAGCAACACAAGATAGAGTCCTAGCATTTCAGGGAGTTTTCCCCTGAAGTTCCATTATGGAGAATGTTACATCATGAGATCACTAGAAAAGGGAAGGGTGGAGATAGAACATTTGCTGATAAAAATTCCTATACTACTATATAGGAATGTAATTTTTTGAAACGAGATTAACACCTTTTTTTTTTCCAGCACAGCTGTAACTGAGCTTTTCTTACTAAAGTTAAATCCATGAAGGGTAAGGTTTGTTTTTCTTTACTTTCCTAATCAATGTGAATAAGTTGATAAACCATTCACATGTAAAGCAATCCTAAGGCAACAGAAGTGCAGAGAAACTCAGTGTCCACAGGCACCTGACAGCACTGCTGAAGATACCCTGCAGCAGCCAAACGGTTCTGTGGCTGAAAGAAACTGAAACCCCTCCCACCTTCCAATGCCCACCGCGTACGCAGCCTGCCCTACCCATCACCAGCTAGCCGCAAGTGTCACTGAAAGCTGAAGCTGTCCCTTTTTCTGCCTAAAACCCCCACAGTTTCGGCAGCAGGGTCAGCTCTGAAGCAAGTAATTGCATCTGCTCAAGCTACCAGCAGCTCCCTACTTGTTTTTGTAATCACTTCAGGACAACAATCTTACAGATGTCATACAGATTATACAGATTTTTCAAGCCCAGTATAAAGCCATGACATTATTAATAAGAATCTCACAGGCACATGCTTACAAATCAAAATGGAGGAAAAAACCTGTAATAATTATAGGCTTAGTAGTGAAACTGATCTTTTACAATCTTCCCTTAAATTGATTTGTGTTTGTGTGTGTATCTCACACACATACGTAGCCTTCTAAACAAATACACAGCTTTATAAACAAATTTATTTCAAGTGTTTTAAGGGGAGAAATGGAATGTTCCAGCTTTCCTATTCTGCTAATAAAGATTAATTATTACATGTGGGTTTCGAAACACTTGTAATTAGGAGACTCAGTAGGAAGAACTGGAGCAATATATAAACTCTAATAGCAACCTAAGAACTCTAATAGCAACATGGTATATATCATGAGTAATTAAGAGTTCTCAGGCCCAGGCATATGAGTTACCACAACGTAACAGCTGAGAAGTTCTGTTACAGACATCAAGACAAACCCTTCAGAAACAAGTGGTATCAATAGACATAAGACAGGAAGGGAACGTGCCTACCTTGGAGCTCACTCTGACATTTGCTGATTTCCAGCATTCCAAACACACGTCTGATACATTTGTGAAACATCAGAGCATATTCTTCATTAGCATTCACCAAAACCTTGCATTTCTTTTGATAAAAAGTTGTCTTTTTTCTAAATGGCACATTTTCTATCTTTTAAAACAACGTATCACAAACCTATCACTGTTTGAAAGCAGGAAAAAAACTCCTGAGAGTTCTTTAGGTTTTATTTTCTTTTCATTTCTCCCACAAGTTTTCATAAAAATAACCTACCATTTTCCAGCAGTCCTGTTTTGCACTGCCAAAACCCTAGGTATGGTTTGAAGATTGGCTTAAGCTGAAAGGCGCAGTTCGGCCATGGCTGTTAAACAAAGTTGCTCTAACCACGTACCTGTAGCTCTGCCGGAGCTGCACAGGGAGTAATAGCAAGCACCTGCACAAGGGCACTCTCTATATACAGCCCTGTTGCGTAGCTGGAGGACCATCCCAGCTACAGGTGGGGCTTCCTGGTGGCACCACCACCGGCTGACATCAGCAGCCTCGAAACTACAGGCAGCCTCAAAACTACAGGCACGGGAAGATAAGAGAGGCCTCAGGGCCGTAAAAAGAAATGGCCAGTTACTGATTCCAACCCGGAAGGTACCCATGTGAGCTGCCCACAGGGAGTAACATTGGCAGAGAAGTATTTACGCTATGTACTTAAGCTGCCGCAAAAACTACTGACTGTTTGGATGCCACTGCTTCAGAGTTAGTATGTAGAATTGACGACTGGTAGCCTGTAACACTACATGTATACGCATCAGCAGTGCAGAGAGATCTACCCGTGTTTGGTCTAGTATCTTATCCTTGAGGCTGGGTTCTAACAATGTTGAGTTGCTCAGAGAGCTGATCCAGGTGAAAACTACCTCTGTCAAGACAAAATAAATTTTATTAGATTGCAAAAATACATACATATGAGTTTTATTACCTCTCATCTGACTGGCTGCACAGCTCCTTAAGCCCTAGTGTTGACTCAGTGAAGTGGGCAGGGAATCAGGCCTGAGAGCAGAAGGCAGAACCTAGCAGAAGTCAGAAGTAAGGACTAAAGGTGATCACGCAATCACATTCTCAGTTGTCAAGGGTTTAATTAAATGCTGGGATTTTATAAAGGTTAATTATCCTTGTAAAAGATGGAGCGAGGATACAGTCAAATGTTAAGCCATTTAACATTTATGGAAATCTGTAAAAGCATAAGCACCCCAAAATGAACTATTAAACCTTTTAAATGAACTATTTTCTCATTTTCTAACAGAACTTCAATAATAGTGTGATTCAGTCAGGCCTTAGAAAAAATAACAAACAGCTTAATCCAAGCAAAAACCTAGCAGGAAGCTTCAGAATGAATCTTCTGGTGAAGCTGAGATCAGCAATTATATCTGAATATCATAATACCAGCTGCTGAGGAGGGAAAGACGAAAACTAACAGGACTGCCTGAAGGACCAAGAATAATGCAAATGTGGCATTAGAACATCTAGAACATCCATGGAGATAAAGCATCTGAGGTATGCAAAAACACTTATCTGGTTTGCTAGAAAAGGGAAAAAATCTTTCTATGTAACTCAAATAACTGACACAGTCTGTCTTCTCTAAGAATCTGTCATCTCCAGAGGATGCTTTGCTAAATCTGTATAAACTTTCTCCTAGTTAGTGATAATGAAATTCCCTTTAGTTATGTGGACTTCATCTGGTCAGTCCCCAAAACCATAATGCATTTATTTTTCTAAGGCATCCAATAGTAAAAAATAAGAGCACAGCTGTACACAATACAGATCAGTGATGCACAAAAGAAGTAGATAAGCTCCAATAAATCAACAGAGGGCTTTTGCAATCTTCTGTAGTGAATGGAGCAGCAAAATAAACATTTAAAAGTTAAACAATGTCTCTAAGCATTTAAATAGCTTAAAGTGAATCCTCTTCTTAAGAGGAGAATAAAAACAAACTTTCAGTAACTGCTCTCAGCAAGACATCTTCAGCCCATCTATCAAACTCACACAGCAATTTTAAACCAGAAGAGATTAACAGATCTCAAACCAGCAGGTTTTTCCTCCACAAGGTATGTTTTCTATTTATGGATAATTTTTTATTTCCTCTTCGCATGCACAGAACTAAACCCCCTGCAGCTTGTTTGCATTGCAACTCACTTCCCCCAAAACTTCGTGACACAGCCCTCTTGCTTCCTTCTGTAACTTCTAGATCTATGCACATACAAATGTGATATTGGTAAACACATGCACATGAGCATTTATTTCCCCATCCCATACTTTTCCAATAATCCTCAGCAGCTGTGAATGACACTTCCAGCAAATGAATCCCTGCTGTTTCCAACATGTCTTCATACTGTCCTGTAATCTCAGAAATAAGAAAAACACTAGACAGGAAACTTTAAGGTTAAAAACATACTGCTCAAGCCACCTTTTCTTTGTTCATTTGGTATTCTACAGGCATACATATATATAAACATATATATAAACATACATTATTAATTTATGTCTCCCCAGTACTTATGGTATTTTATAGGCAGAGCAAGTAGTTTACATATGGCACTGAGTGGAGTGTAGGGGGGAACACCCACATCAGAGAAGGGCCACAAAGATGCTCAGAGGGCTGGAGCACCTCTTCTATGAAGACAGACTGAGAGAGTTCAGGTTGTTCAACCTGGAGAAGGGAGACCTTGTAGCAGCCTTCCAATACCTAAAGCGGGCCTATCAGAAATCTGGAGAGAGACTTTTTATAAGGGTAAGCAGTGACAAGACAAGGAGGAATGGCTTTAAAATGAAAGAGGGTAGGTTTAGATTAGATAATGGGAAGAAAATTTTCACTATGAGGGTGGTGAGACACTGGAACAGGCTACCCAGAGAAGCTGTGGCTGCCCCATCCCTGGCAGTGTTCAAGGCCCAGTTGGATGGCACTTTGAACAACCTGGTCTAGTGGAAGGTACCCCTGCCTATGGCAGGGGGGTTGGAACTGGATGAGCTTTAAGGTCCCTTCCAACCTAAACCATTCCATGATTTTGTGCCATCCTGACTTCAGTCTGCCAAAGCCTGAGCAGTTTTAAGCTGTGCGCTGTGTCGGATGGACAGTAAAGAGTAAAACAGGACAGTGGGAAGAAAGTTAACAGTTTCTTTGAGAAAGGACCTACCAGACTTCATACATTTTTACCAAAGAAGAAATAAATAAGTGGACTTGTTCTGCATGTTACAGGTTGATTGGAGGGGTTTGTGATTTTTAGTGGTTAATTCTTGCAATAGATTTTCTTGAATGTCATGAAATTGCAACAAACTTTTTGACTTCTGTGAACATTACCAATTTCGAACAGCTACGGGCCCTCCCAAATCTCTTCTAGTGTTGCTGATGGGGGTTAGTTCAATAAATTGTAAAGCCATTAAAGTAGGGAAAAAATCAGTCCCGTAATTGGAATGAGCAAGTTCTTCTCATGTTCTGTAGAACTATTCAAGTAAGACACAGCATTGGTGTCTGAAGTTTACTATATTACTGTTGTAGATGTGCAATAAGATCCTGCCTTCGGCCACTAGTAAATTTGAAATTCTTTTCACCACAAATTCTGTGGTGAAATGTCAGATATAGAGCCCTCAGTCACACTTACTTGTGTGTATCTAGCTATTTCAAGCTAGAATTTATATACATAAATACATATGTTTATAGATACATACACATACTTATAAAAGAACATGCAATAGCATCATTTCCTGAATCAGAAGTATGAGAAGCTGTATGAAAACATGCAGTTTTAATACTGAGCAGCTGCAGTGTTTTCATATTAATAGGTTGGTTGCAAGCTACGGGAGCACTTCCACCAGGACAGTGTCTCAGGAAGAGGGAAGAAATACATCATTTGTTCTAGCTGGCTTTTCCTAATTCCATTTTCTAGCAATTAACTGAATGAGTGCAGAAAAGGTACCTAAGAGCCATATACATGACAATATAAGAAATTCCAGAAATGTCTCTAGGTTTCTGTATGCAAGTTACTTTCCTGATATAAACCTAATGATAGTAATTAAACTGATTTTGACCATCAAGGATTTGATGAGCATATAATGCTACTGCTTAGACAAACCAAGATTCCTGCAGATGAGACATTACAATTCAGTTAGACCCTGTAGATAATGCTGTCAGTATTGGTCAGCATCAGTCTCTGCTGAGGTAGAATTTACCATGTAGGTGAGATATTTGCTGCAGTGGATGCTCAGGACTAATACTTTGGACTCTGAATTTCATATAGTTTTGCAAGACACTGATGTATTTATGCAAGTACTTTGATGACTGTGCTGACCTTCTCAGATCGTGGCACCTCAGAAAGAACATGGAAACCATTTTAGAGATTTTATAGATGTGCACATACAAGTTATTGACTTAATTTATGGCCAAAGGCTCTTCTGTGAGGTTATTTCAAAGGCACACTGATATTTTACCAAATTACTCATCATTCGGGGCTATAGTACATGCATCATTTATTAAAACTTCACTTTCCCTGGATAATCTACTTGGCCTTTTCATTTTTCATCTGTCTTTCCTTTAAAGGAATCTGGAGAGTATAAAGGTAAGGCACTACCTTTAAGTAGCATGTTTCAAAAAACAACAGGAAAAAATCCTTTACGTTTCAGATATGGCCATAGCATTAACACTGCTAAACTGAGGAGTTGAAAAGCCTCCTGCTGCAACCTTTTATTAATATTCAACCTTGATCTTTCTGCATACTTTGATTTTGTGGCTTACTTGAAAGCCTTGATATATACAGGATCTTTGAAATATTTTTTATAATATATATATATAAATTGTTCATAGCAACTGTGATTTAGTATAACACAAACAAATATATCTCAGTGATACTGTTAAGCAAATAAAAGATGACACTGTTCCCAGAGCAGAACCTCTTGAGCTCTGTGTTGGCCTCCATTCCACTGTAGTGTCTTTTTGCAGTCAGCACAGGATGAATTTCACCCCTCAGAGAGTTTCCAACCAATCTCATTTCTGTCAGCCTCTCTGAAAGATGGAGAACAGTGGACAGATGCCTTAGATGAATTCGAACTAAATCACAAGAAAGATAGATGTTGTTAACTGGGTTTCTTCTGCTGCTGAAAGCTGATGTCTCAGCTGTGTACTAATGGAAATTCTTGTCAGCACAGATGGTTTGTTTTGACCATGCTATGTCATTCAAATGTTATAATAATAACAGAAATCGGATTGTTTTTTGGCAGCAGCCAGCTTTCAGAGGGCACTGAGATAGTTATAACTGATACTAAAAATGGCAACAAAACTCAGCAATCTGCTGTGTAGGTGATACTGCAAGACACATGAAAGCTTGCCTGAAACAACCCACCACATCTGTTGGCATGCTGTAATGCAGCAGTAGCACATTTTAAATTTGCTCTGAGGTGAGAAAACTTGATGTAAGCAACTGCTGATATTTGTCAACATCTACCTCTCAATGTGTATTGATCACTGGAAGCCTGAAAAATAAAGCCACTGTGTAGTGCACACGTTTTAGCTGCAGCTCCGGCAACAAGAGTGTTTTCTCGTCCCAGGCGGAGGACAGCAAGCACTGTCTTTCAGTCTGAAATTGCTTCATTTGCCATGGAGTAAACACATCTGAGCCTTCCTGCAGCAAGAGCAGAGGAGGAGGCGGCTGGGGTGGCAGATGTCACCTTCTGAGTCCTCAAGGAGGTGACGTGCAGGGCACGTGTCCTGCTTCCTCCACTCACGGGATGGGTGGAAACCCTACTGAGAGATACTGTTGCCTCCACTGATGTGATATGATAAAATCTTATGCTGTTTTTTTTCTGTTCCAATCTGCCTGTGGCCTTATTTACTAATGCCAGTTACCCTGGATGGATGCCCAGCAAGGAAAAATTGGCACCAGATCATCGCAGGAGGAAACGAGATGTACCATCAGTAGCTGCATCTTTCTGCTGTTAGGTTTTTCAAGTATTTTCAGGTGTTACACTGCTTGTAGAGGACCCTGGGGAATGCTATGGGAAGTCACTGGAGCACATATGATTTTATAACCCTTCTCCAGGTGCATTTTTACAAAATGGAGCCAGGGATAGATGGCGTCAGGAGAACAAGCTCAGCGGCTGAGGCTTACTTGGAGGCCTTTATGCAAGAAGCCGACAGTAGGAGACAGCACATGGTACCTGGTGTCTCTTCTTATGCAGGATGGTACAGGAATGGAGGAAGGTACCTAAATCACTTTGACAAAACTTTCCTGCTCTGTGGGCAGCCTCCAAAACCAGCTGTGACTTTGCCTTCATCTATGCTTCCCAAGAGTGAAAATAAAAATCATTGCAACAGGAAAGGAAATCTTTCAAAGTAAAGGAAAGTAACCTTTCAAGTCCCCAGGAGCATAAATATGCACCAACACTGTATTATGCCTTAAAATTTTTATGGAACGTGAGATGTCCATGTAGCCTACAATGGGTCATTTGCCTCACAAAAATACCAAATCCCTTTAAAGCTGAAGACATTAATGAAACTGTGACCCAGAAAACCATTTCTATTGATTTTTGTTTCTCTTGCCTGCTGTCGCTGTAAACATGCTTCTCATTCAGAAGACTTACTTTTAACCCATGTTTGCACCATTATCTGCACATATAGGGAAGAGAAAGTGATAGGATATGGAATAGTGCAGGGGGGGAAGCAGCAGTATGTGAAGAGCAAGAGAGGTGATGTGAGCTATATGCTTGCATTTTTTCAGAGCAACAAGCATGTTGATTTTTCAGTACATCATTATCCTTGCTTTAAGTTCCCTAGGGAAAACACTAGCAGCTGAGAGGAGACAGTGAGACATGGCAGCACCACCTGGCACACACAGCATGGGAGCGTGCAGCAGTGCCAAGCATGACTTCTTTCTGTCTGAACTGCAAAGTCCCCAGCCTCTGGGGGTATGCAGTGAGCTGTGCAAGTCATACACTGGCCAGTGGAGGGTTAGGCAGGTTATAGGGGCTGTTAGCCATGTACCGCAATATGTGGAGGAGGTGTAAGGTAGGGAGATGGGAGCTTAATGTCCAGGTCAGAGGCCAGTTAGCTCTGCCACTGTGCGAGGCTCAGAGGACTGCGTCATCCCTCCTGACAGATGTAACATCATCCCCTAATGCTGCGCTTTGGTAACCCAGAGCAGGGCAAAAGACAGATGCTTATCATGGAGAGAGCTGGAAGCAATACCTCCAGGTATGCTTTTCCGCAGCCCTGTGCCCAACATGATCCACGACGGATCATCTTTCTGAGGGCTGCTGCAAGATGAGTTGGAAAATGGCAGCATAGCAAACATGGAAGTCTGTAACTTTGAATTATAGAATGGTTTGGGTTGGAAGGGACCTTAAACATCATCTGGTTCCAACCCCCCTGCCACAGGCAGGGACACCTTCTACTAGTCCAGATTGCTCAAAGCCCCATCCAATCTGGCCTTGAACACTGCCACGAATGGGGCAGCCACAACTTCTCTGGGCAACCTGTGCCAGTGTCTCACCACCCTCACAGTAAAGAACTTTTTCCTAGTATCTAATCTAATATGGTATGAAATCTAACTTGCTGAAAGATGTTTTGGTTTTCCCTATGAACCCTGTACCTTATGCGTAGGATTTGTCCACGTTGTAAAACTGAGAAGGTGCAATGTGTTTTTAGAGCGTCACTGCTGATCTGTAAACCATTTATTGCCTAGCGCAATTGCCATGGGTTGGGTGGCCCCCAGGTTTCTCAGCAGTTAAGTAACCTGTGCAATCAAGTCAAGATTTTAAATTCTTTCAGATCCTTTTAAAACATCACTATTAAAACACCCCCTCAGACTCAGAGCTCGGATTTGAAATGTGCACATACACACAAAAAAGTCAGCTTCAGCTTCCATGTAACCCAGTAATTCCTTGCCCAGCGCATTTATACAAGGACAGCAGAGATAGTATTTCTCAGCCTCTCCCTTTTTTATGATCATTATAAAACAAGGTAATTAAGGTCACCTGAGGTCATCATTCTTTAACTGAGTTCTCAGCCCTGACAACAGAAACTTGTGTCTGATCTTTGGTTTACAGCAGGATTTTTAATCTTTTTTTCACCCACCGCTACCACTCCTGTGTGCTGGCGCTCATTTTTGTTAAACTCTGGGGGCTGTAGCATTGCTCCTTTGCAAGGCTGAACTCTCAGCAAGACTGCCCAGAAAGCAGGCATGTGGTACAAGGTAGTTCAAATAATTTAGTATCAATAATTAAATACAAGACCTATACACACCATCTGCAAGCTTAGTCTTTGCTGTATTTCCACTGATATTTGACTGCTGAATTCCACTACCATAACATTTTTCTTAAAGACCTGGACTATTTGAAGTAGCAATGTAAAAAGAATTGAAAAAGGAGGGATAAAATATGCCAAGAAGAACAACATGGCCACCTTCCAGGACAGCAAGTCTAGTCAGGTATCGTGAATCACAGAGAGAGAAATCACAGCCGTGCTTTCAGCTGCCATCATGGACTTTCCTTTACAAGCATTTGGGTAACAACATCAACAGATGTGGAATTTGGGGTTTCAGCTACCAGGATGACTAATGCAAATAAATCAGCGCAGCAAAGTAGGTCACAGAGTCCCCACCTCACCTGCTGCTCCCAGACTCACAACACACTTGCTTTCTTCTGCTTTAATTTCACGTTAGTCCAGCACTTGCAAGTATTTCATTATTTCAAATAACTCTGGCATTTTACATGGAGTTTATTTCTCTTACTTCTTCATTTTAGTCAGTGGATTAAGGTACACAACTAATGGTTTTACACTGATAAACAGAAGAGCCTTAATTAAAATGCCAGTTAAAATAGTAGCAGAATAACAGTGACAATTCTCTCTGAGCAATGGGCATTCACAGCTGAAGATAATGATTAAATTCCTGCAAAAAATGTTCTTTATTTTGAACTATCAGCCAGGAAAGTACTCGGAATGCAGAAATTAGACTCCCCCCGAAAATAACATTCTGCACAAATAAGTTATTCTAGTGGTGACTAGAATTGTGAGGGGATGTGTCGCTTCCCCATCTTGTGAAAATTAATAAAAATGCCACCAGAGATAACAGGCCATAAACAGAACTCAGATCTTTCTATTCAGTTAGCATTGCCTCATCTAATGCAAACTATTTTGTCAAAATAAGATCTTACTTAATCTTCAGTAGGCATTTAAATAACTTACCAAGTAATAATGATGCAGAAGTACTGACATAGACTGTAAATTAAGAGCTGTTTATTAGTTTGTACCTGTGCACTTGTTTGCAATCCTTCTGTAATCCTAGTTGATCTTTAACCACTGTGGTGATAAAACCAGAGCATCACAGAGCAATGACCAACTGAATTAGCAACTTCTGACACTTCAGCTGTGTTCCTACTCAAGAAGTGCATTGTGAAAGTCATTGCACATCCCACTGAATACAGTTTAAACAGCTGAAATGCTGCTCTGAGTCCAGCAGCCCTGGGGCCAACGCACCTCCTTCAGTATTGTTACAGCAATACAATCCCTCCTGGGTTACAGCAGCCCAGGTATAAGATGGCTGAGGTCTGTCCTAAGTGTAGCTGAAACCCAGATCGCCCCAGCCCATCACCAGCTAACCCTGACAGGGTCCCTCAGGCTGCTGCTCATGCTCACGGCTCACCTTCTGTCTTGGCTGCCCTCAAAGCTGTACCAGTAGTGTTACACTCCCCAGGTATTGCTGTTACCCATCGGCACTGTGAGTTCAACTTGAAAGAGCGGCTGCAGGCTAGAACTTGGGCTTCATCCATGGACCGTGTTGGTTTTTCTGTTTTGGGTACACACAGCCTTTTATCTTTCCAGTTCATTGAGAGAATTCTCCAATTTGTGAGTATATTACTGTACTGTGCATTACAATAATGACAACGATAAAAATGTCACACTTAAGTCAATGTTACTGCTTCATAATGAATAAACATATAGATAGATAAATCATAGAATCATAGAATGGTTTAGGTTGGAAGGGACCTTAAAGATCATCTAGTTCCAACCCCCATGCCATGGGCAGGGACACCTTCCACTAGACCAGGTTGCTCAAAGCCCCATCCAACCTGGCCTGGTTGGACTATTTCAAATAACAGACGAAAATATAAGTTTATTTAAGTCCTTTGCTTGCTCAACTAAATACTGAAACAAAATTCCTAAAGCCATCTGTAAATTTGCCTAAGCCAAGCAGTGGTAGTGTGGGGAATGTGGCATTTAGTTTTACAGTCAGACATTAGAGACCAGGCTGTCCTGGCCTTCAGCATCAATCAAGTAGTATACTGAATTGGAGCTGCAGAAAGCTAACTTGAAAGTTAACTTGATAGTAACCGACTAGTTAAAAAAACCCACAATGGTGTGCAGCTAGAGCTTCAGTACTATTGCCACCTACAGGTATTCTTCTCTTCCTTCATTATGAACAATAATGCAGTGAAACATGCTGTCCTGGCACTATACTCTGATAAATTCAATTGCTACCATGTAATTCACTAAAGACATAACATCATCACCTCTCTGGGTACAAGCTACAATCTACTGAATGATTCAATAAAGTGCTACTCACTTGAATGAGAAAAATGTTAAAAAAAACAGTGGCGGAAAGGCTAAAAATATAAATTCTGTTTAGTTAGACAAAAAAAGACTTGCTCTATATGATCAGGCACTATTTTAGTAGTTAGCTAGTTTCTGCAGACAGTAAAATCCCATCGAGGATATGCTCGATGGTGCACCCCATGCAGTGAAGTGTGTCAGTGTTCAGGTTCCCTTGGGGCAGCAAAAATCCTACAGCCAAAGCTAGCTCAGGTCTCTGCTGAATGAAGAATTAGCAGGTTTGGTAACCCTGAGCTGCAGCTGAGAACACAAAGTGCACAGCAAGGATGGGGCTGGCTGTCTTCACTGCCTTGTCTAAGAGGGGGAGCAACAACCTTCGTCTTTTAAAGGTACCCTTGGACAGTGCAGAGTGGCTTCTGAGCAAGTTCTCTAAACTTTAAACATTTTTCTCTTCATTTGGAAATATATTTATTTTTAATAAAAAGGTAATTTAATAATCATTTTTAGTGGTGACTACAACACTTGTTGCTCAGACTGATCATCAAGTACAAATAAGTCAACCACAAAGGTTTCCAAATGAATCATAGAATCATAGAATGGTTTGGGTTGGAAAGGACCTTAAGACCATCAAGTTCCAACTTCCCTGCCATGGGCAGGGACACCTCACACTAGATCATGTTGCCCAAAGCTCTCTCCAGCCTGGCCTTGAACACTGCCAGGGATGGAGCATTTACCACTTCTTTGGACAACCTGTTCCAGTGCCTCACCACCTGCACAGTAAACAACTCCTTCCTTATATCTAACCTGAACTTCCCCTGTGTAAGTTCAAACCCATTACCCCTTCTCCTATCACTACAGTCCCTGATGAAGACTCCCTTTCTGGTATCCCTGTAGGCCCCCTTCAGATACTGGAAGGCTGCTATGAGGTCTCCACGCAGCCTTCTCTTCTCCAGACTGAACAGCCCC